>SNQJ01S0037421.1:21789-52698 GCA_010110895.2 Picea sitchensis
CAGTTGGTGTTGGAATACTCAGGGAGTTGGTGCTTCCTTCTAGTGGGTGCTAGAGAAACCAGAGAGTTGGAGCTCTCAAACAAGTTGCAGCTTGTAAGACAGAGGTAGAAGCCTCACATTGAGTTGATGCTCAATTGTAAATGATGTACAGAACTGCAAAAGACTGCCTATCATTTCGAAGAAGAAGAGGTTTTCTCCCTTTATGGGTTTCCTCGTGAAAATATGTCTCTGTGTGTATTTCATGTGTGACTGATGGTCTTTACTCTTATTGTTCATATGTTGTGTGTTGTTGATGACCACATGAAGAAAGATTAATAATGTTTTAACAGACTTAAAATTGTTTAAGCTTATATACAACTGATTCACCCTCCCCCCTCTCAGTTGTTTTAGTATTTCCAACACCCTTCCCATAGTGCTCCATGGTCGGCTTCTACAACCATCCAAGGCCCTTTGTCCCACCCCCTAGACCCTCCCTTCCCATCCCCACACATTTCTTCTTTTTTCTCTTACCATTGTACCAACAACTGTTACGAAGAGCCTCTACTCTACTAACCTACAGGATTTCCCAAAGATAAAGGGAACCATGCCTTATCCCCTTCACTAATCACAAGGGCCCATTCATCTCACCCATTCCTTGCATGATAGGGGATATTTCATGCCTTATCCCCTTCATTGATTCTAAAGGATCTCTTCTTTCATCATCCATCCATTTCCTCCCCCCCACACCTTTGCAATTTCCCTCTCTTTACACACCCCACATTGCCATCCCTCCCTCTCTCCCCCATCGACCAGAGTCAAGCTGCAATGATAGCCTGATGATTTTTTATTAATCAATTCCATCCATTATATAATCTTGTTTTGTTGTACAATGATTTTCTATTACTCACCTTTTCTGTCATCCAACATATAGTCGTTGGCTCGAGGACAAGACAAATAATAGTGGTGCGGGCATGTTGGCACCCAATGTTTTGGGATACGTTTTGCACATGTGCACCAAGGGAGAAGTGTGCACCTATTTTATAAGTTATGCATGTGAGTACTTCCATGAAGTGTGCATTAGGTCAGGTTTTGTCAGTAGAGCGTAGAACATAAAGACTACCAAGTGGGTTCCGGCCTGATTTTTTCTAGTTACACCAGAAACCAAGAAGATGCATGTCGAAAGTAAGAAAGGAATCATCGGGATATCTCCCTAAATGATTAGTGCTAGTAGAATATGGAGACATGGGGTAGATACAAGAGGATCTAGTCAGGTAGTTAAGATTTCTCCTGATGTAGAAATTCTACATGGAGTGCTTGCAGGTACCTAAAGCGTGTGAGGCAGTTGGATCAGACAAGTGAATGGAGCAGATCAGAAAGGGACAACGCTCCCCAATAGTAAAGGATATAAAAAGGAGATTTAAGCTCACATAAAGAGTTGGATAATGTCTTAAGTATTTTATGAGAATCTATCCAACCTCAGAGTTTTGAATTATCTACCAACATGAGCTCACCTTGATCCTACTACAGTATTGTAATGTCTTTAAATATATTCCTACATTTTGATATGTCTGAGTCCTAGATCAAGGTGCATGACACATTCTATGTATTTCCCTTATTTTTATAATGATGATATGAGATTATATGTCATTCATAGGTTATTGTTCATCACAATGTATATCTTTGTTGTGATGAAATACCTCTAGTAATGAATATATGACAGTTCCAATCTATTTTTTGTTTGTTTTGAATGAGTTGGATGGGTATTGTTTTCATTCTTAGTTCTTAGTGAAGTATCATATGTGAGTTATATGGATGCCAATTACAATAGTTCTTAGTATGTTTAATGTTTAATCCTTCATCACCCACATAAGACCTTATGGTCTCTGTGATCCTCTCTACATCTCGAGTGAGACTTTCCTCAACCTTGACTAAGGATTCACATGCTAGTGCTTTGGGGTTTTGTTGGACACCCTCTAGACAAACCCTGGGTCTAAACTGCCCCAACTTTAGGAAGGTCTGTGCATGTGCAAGTGTGAACCAAAATGGTGACTAACAGCCCAACACCGTCACTATGACATTTCCATATGTTCTATTATGAGTTTTTGATGTTGCTATCAAGGATTATATTCTAGAATGATGTTATGAGGATGGCTAGGTCATGAAGGATACATGTGAATAGGGTTTGAATGATTGTCTATGAAATGAATCATGCAGGTGAAGTTTGAAGTACTCTTTGTATGAAGATCTTGGATTTTTGTCTACACATATATTGTTGAGTTGGTGCTCAAGTGAGGGGATTGGTGTCTCTAGTAGGTTGGCACCAACAAATATTGGAACAATAGGTTAGCTCCTATAGGTGCTACTAGGTTGGTGCTCAGTTGAGGATATTGTTGTCTCTAGTAGGTTGGTGCCTATATCTTACTGGGTTGCTGCTCAGTTGAGGATATTGGTGTCTCTAGTAGGTTGTTTCCTACAATATTTGTAACAGTAGGTTGGTGCCTACATGAATTTATAAAGATAATTTTTATGGTTTTCCTTCGATTGGATTTCCATGTTAAAATCTATGTATTGTGATTTAAGTTTATATGTGATTATTGTTTCTCAGTTAATGGATTATTTATGAATGGTTAAATAAAGTAAAAAGTATCTTATACTGATTCAACCCCCCATTCTCAATATAAGCAAAAGTTCAACATGTTGATCACTACCTTTATCTAAAGCATCAATATTAAGTTCCCTTATTGATGTCATAGATTATCATTTCATTCTTATACATTTTAAATTTTACCAAGCTACAACAAGTCCTATGTTAACTTCATAGAAAACCTTAAAGATCCATCGAATCCTAAATCAAGATCTGCAAAATCACACACAACATCCTACTTACATTTTCAATTTACAAGAATCGAATCATATCTACTAGTGTTCATATTCATATAATTACAAATAATTCTTTCATTCCCTATGGTACTTGTTTTCATAATCCCATTTCATATTTTCATTCCACAAAACAATTGAAAATTAATCTAGTTTTTGGTATCACATATATTCTTAACAAAAATTTCAAATCTTGGATCTAAAATTCACCATGATAAGGTTAAATACAAATCCTTGTTTGTCTTCTAGTTCCATAACATGGACATTTCCTCAAGTCTCATAAATACCATTATGTGACTATCCATAAGGATAACTAAAATTCTCACATGAATAATTCAACTATAACTATATATCCATCTTAACAAATCGGATCCATCCATCTTCTCTGGAAAATATAGGCCTTCAATATTTCCTATACTATCGTTATTACTCCTCATAATTGTATGGTTCAATTACCCTACATATTCATTGAATTTTATCCTTTATATATAACACAATAGATTATCTCAATAAACCATCAATAATGTGGACTTGTTCTCCTTCAACTATCATGGAAGGCATTCTTTCTCTTTCCATTCATAGTTACTACTAAAATATGTGTGATGATAACATTTATCATCATATAGCCACCCAATCCACTAATCAATGTCCTTCCCAAAGAGACTCACAATTATTTTAGCGATTTCCAAAAAGAAGGGCCTCTCAACGTTTATCATAACAACATTACTATATTATCTTATTATTTGAGATATTTTCATAATTTCTTATCATTCCTTAACAACCTATCTCTAGGGTAATCAAGCATGCATGCATGCACAAGGCACAAGATAAAAACTCATTGTTCTCATAATACAACTTCAATCAATAAACATAAATAAAAATACTTCAAGTCATTCTTGTTGCATTTAGTTTGCAATTCGAAAGCAAGATCAATAGAGTATTTGAGCATCCAAATCTGAACTAAATTCATATGATGAATCTATATTCCACTTAATCCTCATGGATACACCAAAACATATTACATAATATAATTATCTCTATGACATTCATCAACATAGATTATTCATTATATACATTTCTAAAGAGGTGCTTCCATAAGTGACATGACAATATGAATTCTCATCCATAGGAAAAATGCATCCTTCATATAGTTTTGACCACCATACAACACAACCCATTCATTATACCCTTGCATATATGTATAATTCTTGCTACTTCAAATCATCGAGGGAAAGACATAAGTCCTAAATGCAAATAATGCACAACTTCAAATATTATCAAGGAATACACCAAAAATCCATTCTTACCCAACATTTTCTCGAAAACACATGGAATACCCTATAAGTGCTAAAAAATTCCATCTAAAATCTGCTCAAAGTAGATTTAAGAGTCTATATCACATGCTAAATCATAAACCATTTAAATACTAGGATTTTCAGAGCAATGTCAATATTCTTATACAATAGGAAAACACACATAAAAAAAACATATGCAAAAACCAATACAAAATCATTAGGTTCTTGCCAACCATTGTTGACCATTGATGAACAAGTCATGTTCAAGTTTTTTTTAACACAAAACCACACAAGGTATACCAATTTGTATCAGCGTTTTTACCCCACATCAATCCAAATAAATACAAAACCAAAGCTTCCACAAGCAAAGATCATTTAAAAAGCGCAAGAGATCCATGCTTAGTCACCAAAAGGTACTCATAATAGAATTTTGAGATCAAATTCCTAATCTTATCCTGATGCCCTCATCAAGGTGTCAAGACTAAAAACCCAAGGTCATTTTCCTCAGAAATACAATCCATTCACCATCTTTAATTTATACTTAAACTTCACAAGGAACATATTTTGTAGCATCCCTACTACCCCATATCAAACCAAGAAGATGCAATATTGAAAGTTTCATAATAAAAAAATGAATGATTGATGTTCATTCTAAAGTTTTCTTTGAAAACAACCACAACCTTTCCAAAAGTTTCAACCAAGCACCATTAACTCTTCACAAAAGAATTCTCAACATGATCTTACGAGAAATAATCCATATTGTCACATATGAGTAACTATACATAAGTAAAAGTTTCATTTGTAGGTTAACACCATACCAAACATGAAATTAATTCATGTTGAATTAAAAGGGAAAGAGATCTTCTTCCAGGCTAGACCATATTAGGCCCTAAAAAGACAAGGACTTTGGAGAAATAGAATCCTTCAATCATGCTTCTTTTTTTTTCCTCAGAAACACTTTTCCTTAGACATTTTAGTTTAAATATTAGTTACACCAATTCATTTAAGGTCTTTAAGACCCTATCAACAATTGGCCTTACCAAAAATTACAAAGGAAGGTAGGAAAACATTTCCATATTCTTGGTGATTCCTTAATGATCTTGACATAATGAATACATAATTGATATGATAACATCAAACTACCAACAATCATGCAGGTCCGATAAGTCCTAGTGGTGTAACTAATCTTTAAACTATAATGGTTGATGCAAATTGTTTCTCAGGAAAGAGGAAAGTCATGATTGAAGGATTCTATTTTTATCTGAAGTCCTTGTCTTTTTAGGGCTTGATATAGTCGATCCTTGAAGAAGAGCTCTTGCCGGTTTAATCCAATGTGAATTAATTTTATGTTTGGGATTGTATTAACGTCAAAGTGGAGCATGTAGTTATGTATCTTTAGTGATATCTCAGATTATGTATTATTTCTTATATCTTCAGTGGAGAATGCTTTTGTGAAGATCCAATGTTGCTTGCATGAAACTTGTGGTTGTTTTTAAAGGAAAATTCAGAATGAGCATGGATCTTGTATGCTTTTTGAAATGACCTTTTTTTATTAAGATTTAAAGTTTACGATAGCTTTGTTTGAGACAAGGTAGTAGGGATGCTAAAAAATAATGTGCCTTATGTACTTTAAGTATAAACTCAAAGCTAGTGAATTTGTTTTTATTTTTTTTATTTTTTTTTATGCAAAATGACCATGGTGAAACCATGTTGATATAAATAAATAACCACCTTTAAGGGTTGAACTTATTTAAAGTTTACGATAGCTTTGTTTGAGACAAGGTAGTAGGTATGCTAAAAAATAATGTGCCTTGTGTACTTTAAGTATAAACTCAAAGCTAGTGAATTTGTTTTTATTTTTTTTATTTTTTTTAATGCAAAATGACCATGGTGAAACCATGTTGATATAAATAAATAACCACCTTTAAGGGTTGAATTTTTATTAGGAAAAAATTATAACTTAAAATCAATTAGTTGTGGTATCTTTAACTATGATTTTGAAACTATCTACAAAGCTTGGCATTGAGATTATGTTATAGCATTATAACATTGATTCTTTAAGATTAAACTCATGCTTTAAGATTTCTTTCTTAAGAGTAGATTATTTATTTATTTATTGTTATTTTTATTTTTTTGGGGCATGACTTATTATTAGTCTTTCAGAGGAAAATGACCTTGGGGTTTTAGTCTTGATAGCTTGATGAGGCCATCAAGATAGGATTATTATTTCAAGTATTAGGAATTTGATCTCAAAATTTTGTTATAAATACCCGTTGGTTGAGTGAGGATGGACCTCTTGTGCTTCTTGAATGATATTTTATTGTTGAAGCTTTGATTTTGTGTTTCCTAGGATTCATTTGAGGTAGCAAGGGTGCTACAAACTGGTATGCCTTATGTGGTTTTGTGCTACACCAAAAATTGAAATTGACGTGTTTATCTATGGTCAACAATGGTTGACAAGAACCTAATAATTTTGGGTTGGTTTTTGCATGCACACACACACACACACATTGTAGGTGTTTTCCTATTGCATATGAAGCTTGACATTATTTTGAAAATTATACTATTAAATGGTTATGATTTAGCATGTGATCTTGAGTCTTAAATCTATTTTCTACATATTTTATGATGCAAGAGCATCGCTCCAAGCCAGCTACGCGCTAGCCAGCCAACACATCAAAGTGCGCATTCGATGGGAGAGAGAGGCCCAACCTTCTCAATTTTCAAATTTTGAAATGTAATTAAATGTTGTAAGGCTGGTAGAGCCAAAAAGCCATGCATATCCGCAGGCTTTAGTAATTCCTTAAATAGGTTGTAAGGCTGAGATCTAGATCCGATTCAGACTAGAAAGGCATTCAATGTAATTGAATGTAAGTTAATGAGAGTTGGTGAGGATGGAGGGAAGAGCTCGAAGAGCCCCCTCATGTAAAAAGATTTTTTTTGGTATCTAGAGTAAGTTTTTAGAGGAGGAGGAGAGTCGAGACTCTGTTGCAGTCTGAGCTCGAACACATTGTAATGAGGCATTTCATATTAATACAAAGAGCAGTTTTTCCTGCACATGAGTCTTTACATGTTTATGTGTTTATGGATGAATGCCATATGTGTGTTATTTTATGTTGTAGATGTATGTTAGGTTCCATTTGCAGGTGATAGATAGACTTCTTTATCTATCTATGAGTTATTTGATTCTAGGTTTGGGTTCTTTGAGGTTTCATGCAAGAGTGCATCACAGAGTACTGCGGTCTNTGTGTTATTTTATGTTGTAGATGTATGTTAGGTTCCATTTGCAGGTGATAGATAGACTTCTTTATCTATCTATGAGTTATTTGATTCTAGGTTTGGGTTCTTTGAGGTTTCATGCAAGAGTGCATCACAGAGTACTGCGGTCTCTGAAAACCAGTGCATAGGGTGCACTTCTGAATTCTGCGGATTCAGACAAAGACTTGCCAAGAGGGCGCACCAGCTGAAGTCACTGACTCAAGGGAGAAGCCTCAAGGTTGTTGAATACCTTGGAGGTAATACTCTGCAGAAGAGAGCATAGGACATACCAAAATCATTAAGGGATTCTGTATAAGTTTTGTCAGCAGGGCATTGAGCAGGTACATAGAAGGCACAGAGAAGACAAAATTATTGAGAATTCTGTGGAAGCTCTACCAAGAGGGCATTGAGCGAATGCACTAGATGCATTGGAGAGAGAACTCTATTTCGAGTTCGTTGAGAAGACAAAACCACTGTAGGTTTTGTAGAGCTCTATCGGGAGGGCATCGAGCGAGTACACAGAGTGCATAGAAGGAACTCTATTCTAAGTTCAGAGATAAGAGAAGTGTCACAGGAAGAGACCTTCACAGGGTTTATGAACACCCTGTAGGCCCAGCAAGGAGTGCTTGAGCATAAGTTTCCAAAGGGCACTTATATCCTTTCAAGGAGAGAAAGGGGCAGAGACATTTAGAGGTTCGAGTAGAATAAGCTCAGGATGGATAACACAGTTGTGTGCAGAGGCTCTGCAAGGTGTGCATCAAGCAGAAGAACCCCAAGAGGGTGTGAAGCATTTCTTTGTAAGAAATACTTCGAATTGAGTTATCTGAAAAACTCAGCAGCACAAGGAGTGTGCGAATAAGAACTTGTCTGAAGTTCTTAAGCTCAAAAGGAATAGCGCAAGAAGTGCGTTCAGAGTGAACTTGTCTCAAGTTTAGAAGCTTAGGAGGAACAGTGCCTTTGCGCACAGAGCCATAGCTGCAAGGAATCACATAAGTTGAGACACCCTTTGGTGAGTAAGATTTTGAAAAGATCAAGAGGGACAACATCTTTAGAATGTAGGCGGGAGCCGAGGATACAGGCTTCACAGCAGGAGAAAAGGTTGAGACCTTTGAAGTGTTTGAAGTTTTCCAAGTTTAGGAAGAACCGCAAGCCCAGGAGGGAGCACAGTTGTCGTTAGATCAACTGGAGAGGATGAGAATATGGACTGTTGAGTCTACATCTAGGCAAGAAGGAGGAGAGTGCATAGGAGAAAGAGATCTGGGTCGTCAAATCTGGGCACATGGACCGATAGCCATCGGATCCAGGAGAAGTTGCACGAGGTTTAACCCTCGTATGTGAAGAAGGGAACGAAAGGCCTATTTCGGCATTTTAGCTACCAGGAGATACAAAGGGAAAGAGTCAGGACTCTTGACCCACAAAATCCCGAAGGAATTGTGACCATCCAACAGGAGGACACGTGGCGAGCAGTCGAGGTTTCGGGGAAATTCCCGAAAGGAGGATTTCGACATTTCGGATATCGGGAAGGCAAAGGGTAAGAGCTTGAAACTCTTGACCCATGAAATCTTGAAAAGACACAAGCTGTCGGATCAGGATAGGCTATGAACCGTTGATCCCAGCTTGGAGCAGAAGACCGACATTTTGGGTTTCGGTATTTCGGTGTTTTGGATACTGGAAACTCGAAGGGGCAAGAAGTTGTTGCAGTCAGGATCGCGAAGTCCTGAAACATGAAATCCCAAAAGCATAGCAAGGAATAGCGTCGGCCATGGGACAAGGTCACATATTTTGGCATTTTGGGATTCGTATTTTCGGCCATCTTGAGGATAAGAAGCCAGGCACTTCGGCGTTGGAAACCCCGAAGTCCCGAAAGCAACATATCTTTGGAGTGGGCTACGGTCACATGTTTCGGAAGTTCGCGATTCAACATTTCGACAATCCTAGGGACAAGAAGTTGGGCACTTGACATTGAAAGTCCTGAAGTCGTGAAACACGACATACCTTCGGAGTTAGGTTGCGGTCACGGAGGAAATGGTCACATGGACTGAGATGTGGGCTAGGGGATAATTGCCGATTGAGTCCATTTTAGCATTTCAACATTTCGGAGTTTGGGGAATCGAAGGGTCAAGAAACTCGACATCAGAAGTCCCGAAATCGCGAAACCTAAAATCCCTTTCCGGAAAGGGTCACGGTCATGTATGGTGGTCGTGTGGAGGTGAAGACTCACGCCTGGTGCATTGCTTGTGTAGGTGGAGTTTTTGTAAAGGACCTGTGGGTATGATTCATTGAAGGTTCCAGCAGGGAACTAAAGGAGCTGCTTCAGCTTGAGGAGAAATCAAAACAATCCTAAGACCGGGAGGTCATGCAGAACCTGCTAAGGCAAGGGGTGCTGCGTCATTTTATATGGAAAATAGTGTCACTTGTAGAGTGTTACCTGTGTTTACTGTGGAATTTTGGTTAAGAATGGATTTTTGGTGTATTCATTGATAATATTTGAAGTTGTGCATGGGTTGAATTTAGGAATTATGTCTTTCCTTAGATGATTTGAAGTAGCAAGAGTGTTACATATATGTACATATTGAGTATTGAAGAAAAATGGTATATCGGATGAGATGTATTTGATGGTTATGGAAACCAGGTGAAGGAAGGTGTGGAGGATGTATTTGTCTTATAGATGATAAGTCATATTGTCATGCGAGTTATGGAAGTACCTCTTTAAAAAAAATTATGATGAAGAATCTATGTTGATGAATATCACAAAGATAGTTATAATGTTTAATATGGTTTGGTGTATGATTGATAATTAAGTGGAATATGGATTCATCATATGAATCTAGTTAACATTTGGATGCTTAGATTCTCCACTTCTCTTGATTTCGAGTTACATACTAAATGCAATAAGATTGACTTGAAATTTTTTGATAGCTTGATTATTAGTTGAAGTATTTCCGTGAGAAAAATGAGTTACGATCTTGTTTTTCATGCATGTATGCACACTTGATTACCTTAGAGATACTTTGTTAAGGAATGGTAAGAAATTGTGGAAAAATCTCAAATAATAATATCATATAATAATGATGTTAAGATAAACATTGGGAGAACCTTCCTTTTTTGCAATTGCTAAAAGGATGGTCAGTCTCTTTGGGAAGGATATTGATTAGTGGATTGGGTAGTTATGTGATGATAAAGTTTATCATCGCACACATTCTAGTAGTAATTAAGCATGGAAACAACAAGAAAACCTTCCACAATATTTGAAGGATAACAAGTCCATGTTATTGATAGTTTAGTGAGATAAATTAATATGTTTTATATAAACGATAGAATTCAATGAAGATTAAGGATAATTGAACCATACAATTATGAGGAGTAATAATTAATGTATAGGAAATATTGAAGGCCTATATTTTCATGAGATGATGGTTGAATTATATTTTTTAATATGGGTATATAGTTATAACTCAATTATTCATGTGTGCATTTCAGTTATCCTTATGGATAGTTTCACAATGGTATTTATGGGATTTGAAGGAAATGTCTGTGATATGGAATTAGAATACAAAAAAGGGTTTTTATTTAATCTTATCCTATTGAATTGTACATCTAACATTTGAACTTAGAGTTAAGACTATATGTGATACCTAGAACTATATTAAAATAAAAATGTTTGTGGAATGAAAATATGTGATGGGATTGTGAAAACAAGTAGCATAGGGAATGCAATAATGGTTTATCACTCCATGAATGTGATGGGATTGTGAAAATAAGTAGCATAGGGAATTAAATAATGGTTTATAACTTCATGAATGTGAACACTAGCATATATTAGTTGATTCAGGTAAATAGAAAATGTTAAGTATGATATGTTGTATGCAATTTTGCAGATCTTGATTTAGGATTCAATGGATATTTGAGGTTGTCTTTGAAATTAATGTAGGACTTGTTGCACCTTGGTAGCATTTAAAATGCATAAGAATGATATGTTAATACATGGTAACAAGAGGTGAATTTAATAATTGATGCTTCAGATAAAGGGATCAACATGCAAAATCAAAACTCAATAGTGATTGAGTTGGGTAAATGTGTTGTTATTTATGAAACAATATCTTGAATATGATGTCTCGGTTTATGGTATGTTAAGATTTTGTCCAACATTTTATAGTATATCATGGAAATATTAGCCATAGGTTCCATGGGTTCTATGCTCTTGATTTAGTGTAGCTAATTGTTCTTACATGGGATTCACCTTGTTGACCAATATCTTATCATGTTCATTCATGAAGGGGGTTTTGAAATTGTGAAAAATAAAGTCAATATATTGTAGTTATTGGGGGAGGCATGTGCTCTTAGGGGATTTATAGGTATTGGGGGTATACAAAGGGGTATCTAGTAAAAATAAAGGTTTCAACAAAAGGATTTTGGGAGGTATTTATCAATATCTAGTGAAATTAACGATATTCTTTAATATCCCACAAACAAAGGAGTTATGTCACATGTTCATTGAGTGAATACCTCGTGATTGTTCTTGGGAAAATACTTATTTTATGGATTTGTATGGATTTTGATGTAGTTATGAATTAGATATGAATGAGATACTTGTATGGTTAACTATGATGAGATATTGTGTGTGTGTGTGGGGGGAGAGAGAGAGAGAGAGAGGTATTGTTTCTAATTGATTTATGCAAGGAAGTCATAATGAATATATGAATAATATCCATTGAGGAAAAAATAAAGCTAAGATTGAGTTAATTATAGACTTGATCTATCGACACTATCATTATGATGCATAGGAGGCTGTGACCTTATTTATGATTCATTTTAATAGCACTAATTTATTAAGACTATGTGAAAACTTCCTACCAATTTTTGTTCCAAGGGGGAAGATATGTAACGCCACTCCTTTCCTAACTCTACTTCGAGAAGGATTACATGATTAATCTAATGATTAACTAAATATTTTAATGACCATTCTCTATACACATGACATGTGGTATGTACGTGATTGATGGAATGTATTTGATATTCCTAGTTGTTGAGTTGATTAGCATATACCATGATAGATATATTCTTGGATCATGAAATGAATACTAATGTTGTGAACTAGTGAACTAGTGTGAGTGTGGCAAGGAAGCCTAGACTTTCCAGTTGATATGGAACCATGAAATATGAAAGTAGATTTACCAATATTAAACATCTAAATTATGTATGAAAATTGGAGCATGATGTTTTAACAACAAGACACGTGGAAGGGAACACATTATTCAAATAACATTGTTATCTTTAAATTTATATACTTAATATGTGAGCATTTTCGTATATGTAGGCCATGGGGCAAGGCCTTGCTAAATCACCAACATATGGGTGTGGACATAAAACCATGTCTTGAAAAAGACATGTGGTCTTTAAAAATAAAACAAAAGAAAGGTACCTATGTCGTAGAGACAAGGATGCAGTTGTTGATTAATTGGGTTGGTTGTCATTGATGTCAACCCTTGAAGAAAGTCTGGTAGCACAAAGGTTTGGTTAATGGACCCAAGTTTGTTTGATGGATAATGGTATGATTTTTGATATATTTGCAAGAAAGACTATTCTAGATGGATAGTGCATGTCATGCCATTCCCAGTGGTATGTGGAACGTCACATAAATCCTCATGGTTAGTGAGTTGTGGCCATGTGAAGTTGGAGAACCCTCATGAGTCATCTAGAAGCCCCAAAAGGTCAAAGTAGGAAAAGTGGTTGCAAAGAAAAAAATTTATTAAAAAAATGGTGAGATGACCTATAAATAACATACCTTAGAAAGCATCATCAAAAGAATTTATCCTCGCTTGAATTTCGGCCTTCTTTACCCCACCTTCCCTCTGAAATTCAGCTTAGATATGCTTTGGTTACCTTAGTCACTTGTAGATATTCAATATGCTCAAGTGTGATTAAAAATGAGATACCCTTGCCTCTTATGTATACTTTCATGTAGCTTCCTCAAGGGGTTACCTTCTAACCATCTTAACCCACTTTCCTTATTTTAGGGATAACCCACTTCTAACCACTTGTCCACTTAGTAATTTATCCATTCACTTTATTATTTAAATAATTTCTTCTTTGCAACCACTTTGACTACTTTGACCTTTTGGGGCTTCTAGATGAATCATGAGGGTTCTCCACTTCACATGGCCATAACTCACTAATCGTGAGGAGTTATGTGACGTTCCACATACCACTGAAAATGGCATGACATGTACTATCCATCTGGATTAGTATTGCCTACAAATATATCAAAACTCATACCATTATCCATCAAACAAAATTGGGTCCATTACCCAAACCTTTGTGCTACCAAAATTTGCTACCGGACTTTCTTCAAGGGTTGACATAAATGAAAACCAACCCAATTAATCAAAAATATCCCCCTTTGGCATTGATAGCAACACTGATGCAATAATGGGGTCATGTAATACTGAAGTCATATCACTCATTCTCCCCTTGTGACCATCGCTCCCCCTGGAACCATGCCTCTTTGCTCTGCATTTGATAAATCTCTCCCCCTTTGTCATCAATGGCTAAGATATATTTCCATCCAGGGCTTCTCCCACTAACTGAACTGTCCTTGCAGATACTCCCCCTGACTAAACTCTTCCTGAAACTAATCTCCCAACCTGAACTGTCCTCTTTATGGTGCTTCCTCATGTAAATATAAGACATATACGATAAGCATTCAAAATAATTCATTTTGGAGTAGAAATTACTCCGAGTATCTGACGAAAATACTCAAAGGCTTCCCATGGAAGCGATTTTGAAAAGATGTCTGCCACTTGTTATTTTGTGTCCAGATATTCAACTCTGATGTTCTTCCATGCAACCTGTTCCCGTAGAAAGTGATACTTGATTGGAATGTTCTTCGTCTTGGAGTGCATCATTGGGTTCTTTGAGATATTGATGGCGCTTGTATTATAACAATTGATTGGAATGGGCTCATCATACTCAACTTGTATATCTGTCAGAACTTTTTTCATCCATAGAAACTGTGTACAACATGTTTTTGCTGCAATATACTCTGCTTCAGTTGTACATAAGGATACTAATGATTATTTCTTGCTTATCCAAGATACTATAAACCCACCCAAGTATAACGTTGCTCCACTGGTGCTTCGTCGGTCATCAATGAAACCTGCCCAATATCCATCTGTGTAGGCAATAAGTGATAGATCCTTTCCTTTTGGATACCATAATCCAAACTATTTTGTTCCCTTGAAATATCTGAAAATCCTCTTAATTGATAATACATGCGATTCCTTTGGTGTTTCCTGCAATCATTCCACATGTCCAATTTTCCGCATTACATATGGTCTGGATGTTGTCACATATAGTAAGCTACCAATCATTGACCTATATTCCCTCTGGTCTGTAGACTTTGAATCATCATCTTTTCTCAACTTGCAACTGGCTTGCATAGGAGTGGTAACTAGTTTGTAATCTTCTATTCCGAACCTCTTTAGCATTTGTCTGATATACTTAGTTTGAGAAATAAAAATTCCTTGGTTTCTTTGACAAATCGAAATTTCAAATTCATTTTGCATATCCTTTTCAAATTCTTGGCTTAACCTGTCATCATTGCTTCCAAAAATAATATCATCAACATAAACTTCAATTAATAAAATAATATATTGAGTTACCTTGATGTAGAGGTTGTTGCCTGCACTTCCTTTTCTAAACCCTTCCTATTGTATATATTTATCCAGTCTAGAGTACCATGCTCTAGGAGCCTGTTTTAGACCATACAAGGCCTTCTTCAATTTACACACATAATTTGTGTTCTCTAACAACTGGAATCCTTCTGGTTGTTCAATGTAGACTTCTTCTTCATGTTCCCCATTCAGAAAAGTTGATTTCACATCCATCTGAAACACTTTAATGTTCTCAGAGCATGCATAAGCTAAAACAAATCAGAATGCTTCCATTCTGGAAATTGGGAAAAATGTCTCTTCAAAGTCGATTCCTTCAACTAGTGTGTATCCTTTACATACCAAATTAGCTTTGTTCCTTGTAACTTGTCCATCTTCATTCAATTTATTTCGGAATACCCACTTTGTGCCAATGACATTTTTATTCTTTGGTCTTGGAACCAATTCTCAAGTGTCATTATTCTCTATTTTATCAAATTCTTCATCCATGGCCTTATTCCAAAATTCATCCTTGTTGGTCTCTTCAAAATAGTTTGGTTCAATCGTAGATGAGAGTGCTAGGTGTGTTTGTTCTGGTGAACAAATTCTTCTTCTAGTCTCAACTCATGCATCTTTGTTTCTGGTAATTTGATCTAAAGGATGATTCTTCTATACTCGTTTGTTGTGTGTCTTTGGAGGCTCTTGTTGAACTTGATATTCTACTTCTATCTTATCTTCTTCATCTTCCTCTTCTACTTCGTATTCATCTTTTTCTTCTTCTTCTTCGCAAAGTTGTTCCACTGATTAATTTTTTTCTTCATTTGATTTGCGTCCATATGTTTCATTAATTATTACATTTATGCTTTGCACAACTTTGTTCAATCTCAGATTGTAACACTTGTATGATTTCCTTGTACTTCAGTAACCAAACATTACTTCTTTGTCCACACGATATTCAAACTTTCCCATTCTTCCATCTTCTCTTTTGATGTAGCATTTTCTTCCAAATACTATGAAGTGCTTCACATTTGTTGGTCTTCCTTTCCATAGATCGCAGAGATTTTTGTCAGTGTTGTTTCTGTGAATTACTTTGTTTTGAATGTGAACTGATGTATGCACTGCATGTGTCCAAAACATATCCGTCAATTTGGAATCCATTATCATTGTTTGATCCATTTCCTTTGTAATTAACATTCATAATGTTCCTTTGTCTCCAAACCAATCTCTGAACCAGTCTATGAATCCACGCTCTCATCCACTATCATATATCTGTCCAAACCTGCTAAGTGTTCTTACCAATCCATCTCCATCCATATTGTCCAAGACTCTACTGCACAACTGTCCATAATGTTGACCCATTTGTTATTGTACTTCTTCTAACTGACTACTCTGGATATGTCTACTCAAACTCTACAAGATGTTTGAAAGATGGTTCTTTGGTCTATCACAACTATCGCATAGACTCCCTCTATCTAATATTCATATTAACTGGGGTCTCGAAGTCAGATGGCTCAGAACAATTCATGCTCGGATGTGTATTCATCATCATCTTCATTGGTAGATTCATCATCTCTCTGATATCTGCATTATTTATTTTTGTCTATGGATTCATCTTTCACTACAATGCTTGAAAGTAAAATCTCTTGAACGTGTTCCTTATTTACATGTCCTTCTTTTCTTTCAGTTATTTTCCAATCCTTTTTGTATCTGACATCTTTCTTTTTCTTTGTAGAATTTTCTTCATCTTGTTTGATTTCCAATCTTGCGATCTATGGGACCTGGTCTTTGTTCATCTGTTCTTCATGTTTTCTTATCCATACTTTCTGATATCTGATATCATTTTCCTCTTTCATGGAAGTATCAATCACATTTCTACAATCACTAGCTATGTGTCCATAGTTATGAAATTTGTAAAATTCAATGTAACGTGGGACCACATTGTCATTTCTTTCTTGAACATTATAATATCTACAATCCGCAACCTTATGTCCAAAATTAGTACAATAAAAACAATAACCATAAAAGGAATTTGCATACCTGGGAGTGAATGATCTTCTTTGTGGTGTAGTCCTTCTGAATCTTTTCCTTGACTGGTCATGATCATCATTGAATCTTCTTTGTGGATTGAACATGGATGGTCTTCTTGAAGATGTATCTTCAATAGTTTGCTTAGATTCTGGTTGACCATGATTCCTTCCTTTGAGTACTTACACATAACTCTTTATATTTTCTTCATTCTTCGTTTCTAGCAACATAGAGTGCTTCTCTTCATTCTCTATAACTTATATGGATGTTTTTGTCTCTTCAACGTTCTTGTTGATCTTGACGATTTTACTTCTCAATGTGACAACTTCTTCTTCAAGCCTCTCAAACTCTTCTTCTTTCTTCATTATCTGAGACTCATGACTTATTCTATTCTTTTCACTTCTTCAAGCTGGATTTTTAATGTGATTATGTCTTCTTCAAGTCCTTTCTCTTCTTGACCAAACTCTGCCTCAAGCTGGTTTAGATCGTTAGTTCTTTCCTTAAGATGATATGTCAATATCTTCTCTCTCATTTATTCTTCTTCCTTTTGTGATGCTATGTTGGCTTCCAAATACTAGTTTTGATTGGCTTCTTCTAGTTGA
Source organism: Picea sitchensis (assembly GCA_010110895.2). Classification (NCBI taxonomy): domain Eukaryota; kingdom Viridiplantae; phylum Streptophyta; class Pinopsida; order Pinales; family Pinaceae; genus Picea; species Picea sitchensis. The sequence goes on from SNQJ01S0037421.1 coordinate 39,475, forward strand.
TTTCTTCAGCTCTCGATGACCTGTTGGGCTTCTTCAAAAATGTGAACACTTTCCTTTTTTTTCATCAATTCTTTCTTGAGTGACTTATTTTCTTCTCTTAGTTCATCTAAAGCACTAATCAATTCTTATTCATAATTGTCTTCCTTTTCAATTAGTTTTTTTGTCTCATTTCGTTCATGGCATTCTATTTCAAGATGTCTGTGTTTCACAATTAAAGAAAAACAACATACCTATGGCGATTATGTACTCTTCATATTTTGAATCTGTTTAACATGGTGAACATGATTCTTCTTGATCTATATTTGCATCTTGTTTGGCATTTTTTGAATCTACGATGGGTGGAGAATATACGTCATATAAATTATCCCAAATTTCTTTGGCTGATGAACATTTACTAACCTTTTCTTTTACCAGATTAGGTAATCCTTCCCAGATGAAATCCATTGCTAATGTGTTATTCTTCTTCAATTACTTCTTAGCTGCAGTCTTTTCCCTTTTTGAACTATCATATCCTGTAAAAATTGATACCCAAATATAATTTCCCTATGCCTGTAGAAACATTTTCGTCCATCTGCTCCACACCTCATACTTTAAACCATTCTAATGGGTTAAGATGGTTAGAAGGTAACCCCTTGAGGAAGGTACATGGAAGTATAAATAAGAGGCAAGGGTCTCTCATTTTTAATCACACTTGAGCATATTGAATATCTACAAGTGACTGAGGTAAAAAAAAGGATATCTAAGCCTAATTTTAGAGGGAAGGTGAAGTAAAGAAGGCAAAAATTCAAGGGAGGACAAATTCTTTTGATGATGATTTCTAAGGTATGTTATTTACAGTTCATCTCACCATTTTAGGAATAATTGTTTTTATAGAATGATTAAGACCGTCATATTGAGATACCATTGAGGAAACATATCCAAGTAGCTGTGATAAAAATTTCAGCTTGTAGTTTGTTGTATTTTTGAAGTTACACTCCATGGAAATTAGGGTTTATGGCTAGTCCTGAAACTAGTCTAAAATAGGTTTTTCGGGTAAAAACGTCATAACTTATTCATAATAGATCCAATTTTAGTAATACCAAATGTATTGGTTAAAGTACATTCTGTGGTATTTTTGTATCATTTTCATATCCATACAACAAGTATTTCATGTGGGGCACGCTCTACAAGTTCTCTCTCTAGAATAAGACAAAATTCAACAAGGTATGTCATTTTTGCTATAACTCCTTTTCTGAGAGGTTCCAAGTAGTGAAACCTAGAGAAATTGCAAAAAAGACTCTGAAGAACATTTTGTGTTATTTTCAGATCTTTATTCATTGCAGGTACATAATTTTATTATTTCAAGTTAGGGTTGTTGACTAATCTAAAATTAGTCATGTGAGACTAAAGTAAAGTTTGATGAAAATTCTAGTGTCTTGTTGTTAAAGTTAAGGAAGGTTTGCAACTATGTGATAATATCTTCCAGGTCTGTTACCGAGTTACAAATCAGATTTGGATGATGGAATTGATGAGGGATTTTGTTTGAGGTACATCTTGGGAACATGGTTTAGACAAGTAGTTGATGACTTGGCACATACATGAGGTGTATAGTTGATGGTGTTGGTACATCTTTATGGGTCATATTTTATGTGTATTTGATTCATGATTGGTACATATTTGGTCCATGGTTGATGCACTCGTTGATGGTACAGGTTGAGGTACAGGTTGATCCATGGTTGATGCACTTGTTTATGGTACAGGTTGATTACAAGTTGTTTGGTATAGGTTGGTGCATGGTTCATGCACTTGTTTATGGTACAGGTTGATTACATATTGATTGGTACAAGTTTACAGTAGTATATCTCACATTGATAGTGTGACAATGGTTCCATCATTATACTTTTATTTCAGGGTGTTTGGATGGGGCAAGGATAGGTGGTTGTAGCCACCTTCCGGTTTTATCCAGAGAACATAGGGGGTTGTAGCTTCTTTCTGGTTGTAGCCAGAGAATTGGGGAGTTGGATCTTCCTTCAGGTTGTATCCTGAGAAACTAGGGGGTTGGAGCCTCCTTCCAATTGCAGCTGGAAAACAAAGGAAGTTGGTGCTTCCAATGAATGTAATTATTAATAACATATAAGAAAAAACATTATGTGGTTTTCTCCCGCTTTGGGTTTCCACGTAAAAACACCGATGTACTGTGTATGTGCATTATTTCTCATTTGTTCACTATTTATTTACTTTGCAACTATTGGATGATAATGTTACATTGATATAACACTTCCATTTTATGGTTAAAAAGGATTAAATTTCTCTATTACTGATTCACCCCCCCTCTCAGTAATCCAACAATAGAGTCCATATTTCCTAGTTAGGATCAAGAATTGCATAGTAAGGGTGTGGAACCTTACTCTCCAAAGATTCTATATTTCAAAGGTAAGAAAGGTGTTTACAATTTGGACCCTTTGGGGATTAAGAGAAGTGATTATTTACCTACTTAGGAGGGGAAACTATCTATTATGGTTTTGGGGGGTTTTCAACCAAGCAGAGGTTGTGAGTTCGTGAAACTCGGGGGTACCAAGGGAAAAAAAATTCCATTAGAGAGGATGAGATGAAAATTGGTTGGAATTCAAGGGTTGGCATAGGAGAGGAATACAAATGTTGAAGCACTGGTGTATTAGCTAAGGACTAAAATTTAAACATGTATAAAAGGAAACTCCTTGTCTATTTCCAATTTGGGTTTATAGACTCTTCTAACTTTAATTATAGCTGAGATTTTGAATACTACTTTAAAGTTTATTTATTTTTATGAAATAATTAGATATGGTTGGAACTAACCCTGAATGAAACTAATGTAGAAAATAATGTGTGGCTAAGTGATTACAAGTTTGGTATACAATAGTTTTCAACTATGATTCACTACTGTAATTACTAGCAAATCATGAAATTTTTACTAAACTGTGGTGTATGTTTGATTACATGATCAAGATTACGAAAAATATTGCAAGGTTTGCTTTCTCAGTGTTAGATACTTATTTTATTTTTACTCCTTTGTCATTGTTATCAAATTTTATTGATTTTATTGTATTTCCTTAAATCTAATTTGGGACTGTTATTTTGTTGGCATGAAGCATATACAAAATTCCACGTTGTTTGTACAAGTAATAGTTATGGCATTGTAGCTGGGATTCTATTTTTTTTACAACTTTAGTTACTAAAATTTATCAACCAAATTTTTCATAAATGTAAATGCAAAGTGTTTATTTAAGATCCTAAGAATGGATGACTATAAATATGCACTTATACAACTTGATGATTTAATAAAAGAATAGTATCAACATAATTCTTATTGGCGGGCATGTTCTATGTAACTTATCCCTATAAAATTTATGGTTAATTAAGAAAAATATAGCTCTAATACCACATGTGACACCTTATCTACCAAAATAGGAAACATAAATCAAATCATGGAAGAATAGTCCTTGCATTTTTTTTTTTAAACTAGATATATATATATATATATCCTTGGGATTGCATTACCTGTAACATAAACTGTAAGTATGAATAGTCATAGGTGATAGGAAGAGTCATTTATTGGTGAAGACTAAAAATAACACTTTATATATTTACTGAATCTCAAGTTAATGCAATAACAAAACAACAAAGTTATGATTTATGCCAATACCTGGCCTGACAATGGCATAAGAGCTGGGATAACTACATGATTTTATTCCTTCGAATTTCCTTTCCTCTTGTGAACAAAAAATGCCTTCACTCTGCCTAACCAGTCTGATCATGTCTCAGTTATTCCACAATCATTTGTGCCAGATATTTGAGTATGTGAAAACCTAATTCACATTCCACCAGTTTGCGTTAGCTCCACTAGGTATGAGTGTGATTGTTCCTTGCTCGTAGGTGTTATCAGTGAAAACTTGTCCGCAAAATTCCACACAATGGTTGAATAAAGACATCAATTCCAACAACAATTAGTACATCTACAACATCAAAATCCATAAAAAGGGCACAAAACTATACACCTGGTTCAAAAATTAAAGTGCACAAATTCACTAAAGGAACCGCCCGCATAGTGCGCAAAATGCGCAGGCTAACACAGCCTTCGGCGTGCATTGTGCACAAGATGTGTGAATCTCTACGAGAAAAGTCATGCACTTCTCATGAACTACGCATTTATGAATCTTGTCGGCCTCCCAACTACTTCTAGTCTGACCCCCAACATGATTTGACACTCAGATCTAAGAGAAATCTAGCTTGGAGGCTGGTCAAGGGCTAGAAAGTGCCCTAAAAGGACAGCTTGTTCACACTATGAACTAGTTGTATCTTTCCATGAATGGACACTATAAATATGTGCCATGGGTGTGCTAGAAAAATAATAACTTCAAGTTATTGTTGTGCTGCAAGAATTCTTTTTGGAGAATCCTCTTTTCTCTTGGAATCATTCAAGCACTACAGCAAGGGCCATTCCACTCACCTCTTGAGAAGATTGGCATTGTATTTCTTCACCATTGTCACTTTCCATTGCATCAAGAGAATATCTCTCTATTAGGGAACTCAACAGCCCTCCCAAGGACAAAGAAGGGATTCATAAGTCCCTACATTTTTCTATGGTGTTAGCCTATCAATATATTGATCCATTGGTAGCTATATGATGGTCATATTTTTCCTTTCATGGTTCTATTTCTTGCAAGCTTATCTAACATTTATTTCTTTTTGTTTTTAGTTTTATTTCCTTGTTTCATGTGTATTTGGTCATCTAATCAACTCACAAACCTTTGTCTTGTTTAGTTGACTTAACTAAGCAGGTAAGTGTTCTGTTTTTGCTCACCCATGTGACAAAACCAACACAACAGATTGGAAACCATACTGGGGATCTATATCAAATTCCTACCTATTTAAGTCTTGAGAGAACTTCTTTATAATTTTTTTGATATGCAGGTACCAAAACCAACCTAGTCCAACCTTCCAAAGTCCAAATTCAGATCCAAGACAAGATAATTTCACTTGGAAATTTCTTTCCTTATGTGTGACAGGAAGTGAATGAATTTAAAGGCTCATAGACATGCACTCTGCATACTGTGCGCATGACAACCTTTGTTACTCTGCGCCCTCTGTGCACCTTTCAGAACTACATCCTGTGCATAAGTTCATTTTTTGCAAATTTTAAGGGTTTTTATGAGTGGTTTGAGGGCCCCTAGCCTTCAAATTTTAATTTCCTGCACTTTGTAAAGAAACCATACTTCACTTAGAGTCCTTTCTCACAATAAAGGTTAGCTAACATAAGAACATAGGGGTAAAAAGAATCATTATTCTTCTCTTTGTTTTCTTGCCACATGGATGGCTCATTTGGCAATTAAAATTATTGCTTTTTCAAAACACAATCAATTAACTTGGGACTAGAAATCAATTTTAACCCTCAAGTATGCTCTTCACCCGCACCCAAGTGTGATCTCGGGAATTAGAAAAGGTGGTTGAAAGGAAATTTCATCTCCCTTTAAAAATCATTAAGAGAGGACAAATCCCCCTAGGGTACCTCTTATTTTTGGAAATCATATTAAATATTTGTAAGGGCCCGTACATGCCCACATGTTTACAATCTTAGGATAGTTTCTAAAAGCTTTCTTAGTTTAGAAAACACTCTAGGAAAGTTTAAAATATCAAGTAACGAGCCCATACATGCCCACATGTCTACAATTCTAAGATATTTTCAAAATCTTTCTTAGTATAGACAACATTCTAGGGAGTTTAAAGGATTTGTAAGGACCCATATGTCCACATTTCTAGTTCTTTATGGATTTAAATATTCTGCAAGGTTGTACCAAATAAACATAGTAATCTAGGTAAGAATATTTGTAAGGACCATAGGAAGTCCATAAGTTGCAATCTCACACTTAACTTATAAAAAATATTTTACACACTTTTCACTTTCTTGCACACAAAGCCACTCATCACACACATAATTCATATTAGAATAATGGAGGTCGAAGTAATCTTTCTTTTTAACTACCCACAAAATACTTCAAAGGAATTCTAAAAGATTTGACTACTTCTTTGGAAATTATTCAACCAATTTAATTCAAACTAGATTGATCCATATCCCCAATCTCTCAACCCACCATATCTAAAAAAAATCTAAGAACGCACTAAATTTTCCTCCACGGGGGGTGCCAAAAGAAACTTTTTAGTCTAGGTAGGATCTCGAGGGTAGGCATCCAAATAACCTCTCATTATCAAGTTCTCCCATTTTGAAACAATAGAAGTTGAGAATAGGGATATTTCAAATCCTTTAATTCAAGTGTTCCTATACCATAACGCAGGGAGATACCCTTGAAGTTTCGAAGTCCGAGGTCCAGTTGTTCAGGGCATCCCTCCTTGAGTTACCCAACTCTTGTGAGGGTATCCATCCTATGACCCATTTCTTAGGCCGAAAATCTAACTGTTGAACTTTGACAGAGATACTTAGTGGCCAAACATAGGATATCCACCTAGGTGGTGGTTGTGGGTTGCAATCACACCTTGATCATATTTTGTGTGGCTATTGGGAAATATCGCCAACTCTTTCAAGATATGCACCCTCTACCCCTCATTATAACTGATTAATTCATACTTCACTAGTTCCTCTTTAGGTGGCTTCAGACCCCACTATCGAGTTCTATTGGATGGCCTAGTGCTAAATGGAGAGGAAGGACAATAAGTCATTTTAGGACACAAGAATTTATTTTCTTTTCCCCCATGCAGAAAAAATCCACCTATCCAAATGCTTGTTTATTTTACAGTTGATTTATGTATGATGTTCATTTGATTACATGCAATTGTGAGTTATACTATCTTGTGAAGGTCAAAAATATAAAAATCTCTACACATTCACTTTGTTACTCGAAACCATAGAGGAACCACGGAATCCCTGTCGTTCTAGATGCTTGCAAAATCTCCCTCCTATTCTAGGAGGAGTCCCTAGTCTTGCCAACTCACCGGCTCAAATATCTCCTACCCTAGTGAGTGCTACTATTTTGGGATCATCTTTACTTGGTTCCACTTTGCTTGGGTCAAATACTGAAGGCCACCCATCTATTGGCTATCCTTCACAAGGAGGCAGGGTTCAAAATTCTTCTCAAGGAAGAAGCGTATACCCACCAAATCACTCTCAATGGACAGGTCCATCACCTACACACAAAATGGTTGGAACTAATCCTCCACCAAATCCCCCTATGAAATACTTGGCATCCCTCAACATTCTTGATTTAACCAAACTCACAAATGATCCTATTTTGCATGATGCCACTTGGCCCAATATGCCTACCAAATTGCCTTCAGATATTCCAAAGTTTGAAGGAAAACCAGAGGAAGATCCCACCAACCATGTTACAACCTTTCACTTATGGTGCTCTTCAAACAACATCATGGAGGATTCCATTTGCTTTAAGTTATTTCAAAGAACTCTCACTGGTTGATCATCCAAATGGTATGTGGACAAAAAATCAGGGTCCCACATGACCTTTGAATGATTGGCCAAGGCCTTTTTGTCCTTTTTCCAATTACCAGTTTGTCATGAAACTGATTTAGAAATTATCTGCGAGTTAAAACAAACCACTATTATCCATATCTCTGACCACATCCATGAATGGCGGTGATGACATAGTTTGTATAAAGCAGAAACCACCAAAGAATGTCTTGATTGGTTTCTTAAACCGCTCGTCCCTGTGATTCCAAAGGATGTAGCATCCACTTTTCCTCAAACAAAATCCATCAGCAAGGCCCAACAATTTGACCTCATATATTCTTAATCAGGTTACTTGTACACAATATTTCTTGATGCACCCATACCCATACCATTCGTCCAGGAAAAACTTGGGATGTCCCACGCAGTGGATGGGTTGATTGGTTTTATGACACATATCAACCCTTACTGCCACCCATCACCCACTTATGGTGAAAATCAATATCCACAACCATATGGAGGGACATCTTATTACCCTCTTCCCACTCACCAACATTCATATACTATTTCTCCCTCTCAGTCATTGGGGGCACCCCCACCGGTACCCCAGATGCATCCAGTCTCTAAATCTAGTACAGGTCCACCCCCAACTCCCGTATATAACCCCAATAGTAGTGGAAGTGATTCAACATCGTATACACCATATGGATAGTCTCCACAAAACAATCCATACTTTCCTTTTCATAGTCCCCCCCAGTCGGTTTCTCTTCCACTAGGACAACCACATGTCAATGTTATTTTTTTCCAGCCCTCTCCCATTCAACAGGTTCATGATTTTGAACAGCTGAATAGGGAAAATATGGCCAATTAGTCAAGTAATTCCAAGAAGAAAGGAAAAACTCAAAATAATAACAACTCGGGACCAAGAAGAAATAACCCCCAACAAAACCGTCCCATTGGGGGAAACTAGAATCACGGAAACCAAAACCCCCAAGGGGGAAACAATAACATTTAACCATGACAAGGGAAGAATAATAACCTCAGAACTAACTTCCATTGCACTTTATGTGGTGAGTATGGATATTATACTCACCACTTCCCCCAACTTGCCGATTACAAATGGATGAAATAATCCATGAACACATAAGGCCCTCCGACATCGTTTTCCCCTCAGCAGGCCTCACAACATTATTTGCAACCACCACCTCTGGTTGTTTTGAAAAACCCTATTCCACACCAAGATGTGATGAATACCCAACAAGAAATAAACTCATCCCCAACACAAATGGGGAAATATCAAAACCCAAGTCCCAATCAAACCGTAAATCCAACCGATCAAAATATCCTCCATACCAGTGAAGAATATATTCTTTTACAAACACGCAGCCGTCCATACGGCCTACCTCCTGACTCTACCCTAACCACCTCAGAAGCATATCCCACTACAGCTGGAAAACCATTGATGATTCCCTACCCTAACACTAAATGAAACCCACGTATACCTTGTAAGCCTTTACGACATAATGTACATAACTCACATGCTAGGGTAACCCATAACTACAGTCTAGTCGATGACTTAGCACAATCTCATGCAACCATGTTTGTGTTGGAGGTCCTCCAAATATGTCCATCATAATGAAAATCCTTGCTTTCTTCCTTGTGGGAAATCGACCCAGCGGATACTCGACTCATCACCTTTGATCTAGATAGTGGAGAACCATGCCTCCCTGCCCTAGTATATTTTCAGATACCAGTTAAGATATGGAACATCACAGTTCATCGACGCATCATCGATGAAGGTGCATCCACCTGAATCATGTTCAAAGTCGTATGGCATAAAATCAGCTCACCTGAGCTAGTACGATCTGCCATCAGCCTGAGATCTTATGATGACTGACCATCATCCCCTAAAGGGATCTTCCAAAATGTCCTCATAGAACTTGGGGGAAAAACCATCCTGATTGACATTGAATTTATCGATGCCCCACTTGATTACAATATCTTGTTCGGACGTAGCTACATGTATGCTATCAAGGTGGTAGCCTCTTCTGTGTTTCATATGATGATGTTCCCCCACAACGGGAAATTCATCACCATTGACCAACTTACACATTATGAGCCCAATCATTCTGCCAACATTGATAACATCCTCCCTCTTGTCTGTGCTAGCTCAAATGTTTTTTCGGTCATCGAAATTGATCCTGGAATATTCAAGGACCCATCCTTGTTAGGGACTTATCATGGAACACCACCTCTCCTCAACCCTTCTATTTCAGCTCAAGTGTGTGTAGCGTCTTCTAATGGAACTGATATTGGAGACAATACTCCTCTCTTTGAGGCCCCTCCCCACATCAAAGTTCCACCAGTTGGAGAACCACTACCTAAATAATTCCCTGAAAACATCACTGCACCACTTGTCCGGGGTTTTCCCCCCCTCCAAGGGAAAATACCAGTTTGGGAGATAGTCCCCCAAGCCATTGGCCAAATCCCCTTTTTCTAACCCCCACCTAGAGTCAAATCATTCCAGGTAGTTGCTACCCTCACCCTTCCCAATATGGTTCTCACCATCCTTGTATGGTATCTTCATCCACCCGCTATGGTTCCTCCAGACAGAGGGATTACCAATGCAGATCCTAGTACAGGCTCTGACCACTCCACCCTCACCCCCACCTAGAGGCAACCCCACCACCAATGGGGGAAAACGAAGGAAGAACGAGCCCATATCTTTTCTCCCTCCCCGAGCTCAACCTCCTTGTGCACTATGCGAAAGAGAAGGACACCCCACTAACATATGTCCTACTCTTCCCAAGTTACACAATATTATCCACCTCCCCAAAGCAACCCCATTTCTTGCTACTCCACCAAGTACGTCCAACGCTACTATGGAGTCCTCAACCACATGCAAGAAAGGGTTACAAACCAATTTATCTTGCACCATATGCTCAAAATATGGCCATTACACTCATCATTTCCCAATGCTACCTCAATTTCGCCAAACATTAGTCACAGTACACCACACATCTCGGCCTGAGCCCTCTCCAACACTCCCTACTAAGGCTCACATTATTGGCATTCGTTATATTTCATCATCAATCCCTGAGCGAACGAGGTAACATCCATAGTATCTTGACATTTGGTTTATGTCAAGCGAGCCACCACCCCCATACACGAGATACCTTCTACATCCTCACTACTTGAGGACAATAACACTTACTCGTTGGTAGTTCCCCCTACCACCTCCCAGGATCCCCTGTATTCTTGCATTTTCCACAGTGATGAAGATATCCCAGGGGAACTGACTACCCCTGATTTCCCTTAGAATGTCCTACATCATCAAGAACATTTCCTCTCACATGAGGCCTTTAACCCTCCTACCCAAGCCTCCCTATGTGCAATCAAAACCAAGGATTTTATTCCACTGGAGCATATTGATTGGTTCAAAAACCCCATCCCTACCCTGATGCTTTTGAAGAATGCAACATGGCTAATATCTCCCCCACAGTCAAAATTGACATTTCCATTAAACAAGGCATTGTAGAAGAGATCACCATTAGCGTCGCATGCTCCCCTGAAGAACTCATTGCTTACAAAGCTCTCTTTCAGGAATACCAAGATATTTTTTTCCAGGTTGTATATGGAGATGCCTGGCCTTGATCCTTCTATAGTCAAAGATCAAATCGACATATGTTCGAATATAGCCCCTATTCATCAAAAGAAACGCCCCCTCCACCCATCCAAATTTGCGGCTATCAAAGCCAAAATTGACAAGTTACGCATGGTCGGGTTCATTTACCCCATTGTGTACACTTCTTGCGTCTCCAACCCCGTACCCATTAGCAAAAAATAAGGAGCAATTCACGTCTACATCGACGTTTGTGACCTCAACCACGCTTGTCCCAAAGACAACTTCCCAACCCCTTTCATCGACCAAATGATCGATGATTATGTCAAACATGAGGCATTGACCTTTATGGGCGGGTTCTCCAGCAATAATAAAATTAAAATCCACCCAATAGATCAGTACAAAACCTCTTTTACAACCTCTTGCCGTACCTTTTCTTATTGCGTCATGCCTTTTGGACTAAAAAATGCAGGTGCTACATTTCATCGAGCCATCACCTACATTTTTCATGGCTTATTTGGATGAACTCACTACTCGATCCAAAAAGAGAACCCAACATTTAGATGACGTACACATCTATTTCCAATGATGTCACCAATATAATATCCACTTGAACCCCCTCAAGTGTGTATTTTGAGTCACTGCGGGGTGCCTCCTTGGGTTCATTGTCTCCCAGCATAGGATTTCTATGGACACCATCAAGGTCCAAGATATCACAGAAATACCACCACCTAGGAAACTACACCAACTGTAGAGCTTGCAAAAAAATCCAACTTTTTATGTCGCTTTGTCCCAGACTACGCCACTCATGCACATGGTTTTCTCCGCCTACTGCATCATGATATCCCATTTCAATGGGACGAAGATGACCAAAAAAATTTTGATGATTTAAAATCTGCATTATCCAATGCCCCTTGGATTAGTCCCTAGACTATAATCATGATTACATCCTCTACTTATCATCCTCTATTGTTTCAGACATAGGAGTCCTCATCCAACTAGGGGATGATGGGTGTGAACATGTGATTTACTACATTAGTTAAAATCTTTCAGGACCACCCCTAAAGTATAATCATGATGAGAAACTTACGTTAGCATTTGTCCTCGCAGTCCAAAAACCATGGCATTACATCCTTCTTTGAATGACCAAGGTCGTAGCAGATTCCAACCCCATGTAGTACATACTTAGTCAACAACAGATCCACGACAAATTTTCTCGATGGATCGTTATCCTCCAGGAATACGATCTAGAGTTCTCTACTCCCAAAAGAAAGAAAGCTCTGGCCCTAGCCGAACTCATTACAACTTTTCCCTCGGATGCTAAATCTTCTCCCATCAATGAATATTTCCCCGATGAACACCTCTTCTTCATCCCCTTAGACAACCCCTGGTACAATGACCTTCTCGTCTACCTTCGTACACAAAATTTTGGGTCTCATCTTTCTCAAGATGATCGCCAATGCATTTTCCATCAACCTCCCCACTACCTCCTCATCAATGACATTCTCTACCGATGAGGGGTCGATACCATCCTCCAGCGATATCTTACCATTGACGAAGCCAACATAGTCTTGAATGATTTCCATAATGACGCTTGTGGTGGTCACCTCTTGGGTATGTCCACCACCCAAAAAATCATTAGAGTTGGCTAATTATGGCCCACTTTATTTCATGACTGCATCCACACTGTTAAGCGATGCAATATATTCCATCTTTATGCAAACAAATCAGGAGATCCACCATTTCTTCTACACCTAGTCATCACAGTCGACCCCTTCTCTAAGTGGGGCATAGAATTCATGACTTGCCATCCTCCATCCAGTATTGGACACAACTACATTTTCATGGTGTGTTATTGGACAAATCGGTAGGTACGGACACTAACTGATCTCCCTAGATCCACCTAGATCTAGAACAAAACACACCAGAACATGACGCTTTCCTTAAGTTTTAGATATTGAATTTACTAACTAAAGAGGGATGGGTGACATACCGTTTAAACAACACTTCTTCTCGCCATCTCCATCCTAGCTCCATTCCAACGCTCATACAATTATTATCTTGCAAAAGAACGCAACCAACCAAAGTGATAGTAATAGCACAAACTCAATATAAACCTATGTATGTGATCAAGGAATCATACAATAAAACAAAACAAGCTTTATAGGAAAGA
>SNQJ01S0037421.1:68756-82300 GCA_010110895.2 Picea sitchensis
GCCTTATTCTATTTTATTGAAAGGTCTTATTAATATTGACCTTTATTACATTCGAATACATTGATCTACCTATGTGCGAGTTAGGACCTTAACAGGCTCCTCAAGAGTTAATGAGGGGATGGGGGTGAACCGCCCATCTGTAACAACCCCCAGACCTGACCACGGACGGGGAAATTTGCGCCACACGCAATCTTACAGAGAAAAAGAAAAGAGAGGAAGTGTGGTAAAGGAGGAAATGAGGGAAGAGCACGCGCAACTAAGATCACAGAAGAGAACCAAGAGAAACTCAAGAAATACAGGGAGTTATGAACAGAGGAGAAGGAGAGTAACCTTCGTCCTTGACTTTCGTTAAGTCGAAAGTAGGAGACTGAATCTCGAGCATCGTGGTCTAGCTCAGGGGTGGCTAGTGGTAAATCCGTTTGGAGTCACTGAGCCTACGGTTGGGTGGAAACGAGCACCCCTCTCAACAATCACGTCACACCTGGTGTTTTTCTGATAAATGTTTATATCTCATATCTTGAATTGAATATAATGGACGCATGCTCATGTTTGTACACTCATAAATGATTTATGTATAGAAGTGTTTTCCTGGTGTTTTGATCAGAAATAATGGATGCATGCTTATACTTATATGACCATAATCAGTTTATGTATAGAATGAATAAGTTCAGATTACGAGTCTGTTCCCTTGAGATTTGTCCCACTTACTTGACTCACACTATGCTCTGGTTTGATTTCCCGAAGGCACCTCCTTCCGGGAAGTTCCGTCGCATTCCAGAGCCGGAATGAGATCCTTGAAAGGACTACTGTTTTAGTAAACATATGAGCTTACTTCACCCCTGTCACAGAGTTCATAGCTCGGTAATTTAGGAAGGCCTTTTAGTCATGTCACCAAGCCTGGGGATAATTACACAAGAACCCGTTGAAGGATTTTGTGATCTAAGTCTGGAAACCTTGTACAAGAGAGAGTGGTTTCCTCAGGTTTTCAACGTTTCGACGTTTCGGGACCCGGGAAACCCAAGGGCAAGTTCCCTCATACTCGCCAGTCATGAAATCCCGGTATGAGAAATCCCGAATCGGCTTAAGCGTGAATGGGTTTCGGCATTTCGGCACACGGGAAACCCAAGGGCAAGTTCCCTCGTATTCGCCAGTCGCAAAATCCCGGTATGCGAAATCCTGAATCGGCTTAAGTGTGAATGGGTTTCGGCATTTCGTCACCCGAGAAACCCAAGGGGAAGACCCTTCATCTTTGCTAGTGACAAAATCCCGGTATGCCAAACCCCGAATCAGTTTTAGCGTGAATGGTTTTTTGGTGTTTCGGCGTTTCGGCACCCGGGAAACCCAAGGGAAAGTTCCCTCGCATTCGCCATTCGTGAAATCCCAGTATGAAAAATCCTAAATCGGCTTAAGCGTGAATGGGTTTCGGCATTTCGGCACATGGGAAACCCAAGGGCAAGACCCCTCGTATTTGCCAGTCACGAAATCCCGGTATGCGAAACCCCGAATTAGTTTTAGCGTGAATGGGTTTTCGGCGTTTTGGTGTTTTGACACCCAAGAAACCCAAGGGCAAGTTCCCTCGTATTCGCCAGTTGTGAAATCCCGGTATGAGAAATCTCGAATCAGCTTAAGAGTGAATGGGTTTCGGCGTTTCGGCACTCGGGAAACCCAAGGACAAGTTCCCTCATATTCGCCAGTAGCGAAATCCCGGTATGCGAAATCTCGAATCGGCTTAAGCGTGAATGGGTTTCGGCGTTTCGGCACTCGAGAAACCCAAGGGCAAGACCCTTCGTTTTCGCAAGTCGAAAAATCCCACTATGCGAAATCCCGACGTGCTCTGTGGATGAGCCCTAGGTCACCAGACAGGGTCTTGTGGCAGGAAGGAGGAGTCCCGAAGGAATTTGGACCGTCCGTTTGTAGGGACACGTGGCGAAGATCTAATGCCGCTAGGGTTCTGAAGATCAGGAAATAGGAGTGAAGACCCCGCCAAAATCCCGAAATGTAGAATGGCAGGATTTAATCCGGGCCGTTGATCAAGTCGACGATCTGGACCATAGATTTGGATGATACCGAGCTTTCAAGTTTCAGGGATTCGAAAGGGAAAGGAGGAACGCTTGCATCGCGATTTCCTGAATCACGAAACCCTGAAATCATTTAGAGGACTAGCACCAGGCCATAGGACCGATCGTATGAAAAGCGACCCAAGGGAGGAGCTAAGGATCTGTTAGACCCTTTCGGGTTTCAACTTTTCGAAAGACAAAGAACAGGGGAACGCTTGCATCACGATTCCCCGAATCGCGAAAGCTGGAAGTACCTTTTTGGTAAGGCCTGTTGTCATAGCCAACAACCACATGGGGGAGGATAAGAGAAGGGAATGTTTGCACTAGGCCCCATAGTAATTCGGGGATTCTGTTCCTCAAAGAAAAGACGTTAAAAAAAAATAAAAAAATCTTAGTTGTTGTAGTGGGTGTGTGACAAATTGGTATCAGAGCATGGTTACAACACTTGGCCTGCTTGGGCTCATGAACGAGTTGTGCAGAAACTCCATGAGAAGTACTCTTAAAAGAAGTAACCCTCTACCTTAACCCCCTTTATCAAAAGCCGAAGTTAAGAATGAAAATTTCCTATTGTGTGTATGCATTTGAAAATATATATATATATATATATGAATTATGCACGGATTGTGAAGGAATATAATGTTGACTAACAACAAGTGTTTTTCTTGCACAACAAGGGGACAATCAACCATGGGAAACTACAGACGCATAGAATGGCGATGCACCACGAAGTGGGGGATGGCTCCTACAATAGAGATGAAGAGTCTGACGAAAGGAGAGCGGTATAGACTCCTCCAGATCTAGCTGAGACTGTGAGAAGACTCATGGTCGAACTACAGAGCTGCAAGGTGAACAACGAGAGGTTGATAAAAGAGAAAGAGAAGCAAACATAAATTAATGCAGTCTTGTTGCAGAGCTTATCTGACATACAAAGACAATTGCAGGATGGACCTAACACCAGTCACGCGGACCAACGAAAGACAAAGAGAAGTCGAAGCCCACCTGGGATACGGAAACGTGGTCCTTTAAGTGGCCACATTGTGAGGAGCACCTCGAGAAAGGTTCACCCCAGAGATAAGGGAAAAGCATCGAACGATTCCTCTGGAAAGGAAACTAGCGACTCAGAGGGATCTTCTAGTAGCAGAACTAGTTCTTATTCCCGAAGAAAACAGAAGAAGTGAAATCATTCCAAAAATCATAATCTCGAAGAATTCAAGAAGGCCAAACCACCCTCTTTCGATGGTGAAATAAAGAAGGGAGAGGAAGTGGAGGCTTGGCTGCTTGGACTAAAGAAGTATTTCAGAGTCCATGACTTCTCAGAAAATTTGAAGGTCCGAGTAGCCACTTTCAACTTGAATGGGAAGGCTTCCATTTGGTGGGATGGCCTTAAGAACGTAAAAGGGATTCACGAAGAAGACCTATCTTGGGAACGGTTTGAGAAATAATTTAGGAAGAAGTATCTGTCGGAAAAGTATTTAGACGAAAAGACTAAAGAATTCTATTAACTCAAGTTGGGGCAACACACCATAGAGGAATATGTTAGCAGATTCCTTGAATTGTTGAGGTACGTACCCTATATAACAGCAGAAAAGGAAAAGGTGCAACGATTCATCAGTGGACTACCTAAGGACTATCAAAACAGGATTGAGTTCAACGAGCCAAAGACCCTAGAAGATACTATCCAAAAGGCAAGATATTATTATGAACAACTTGGGCATCGAACAAAGCCTCTTGAAGGCTGGAAGCAGAAGAGTAGTTCAGAATTCCAGAAAAAGGGGTTTAAATCCCCAAGATTTAAAAACTATAAAAAGGACTCAAGGATGAGCTTCCCAACCCGAAGTGTACACTAGTAGAATTTCCCCTCCCAGAGCGGGAATAAACCTTTGGATCTACCCTAGGAAAGATTGATAACTTGAAGAAATAACCCTTGAAATGTTGGGGTTGTGGAGAAGAACATCTAATGAGGGACTGCCCGCACCGACAACATAACAGTCGAAGAATTTACAATGTTCAAGAAGTTACCACCATCAATGAGGTGGCTAGGAGCGTGTTGCAAATTTATGCAGCCTTGGATAATAAAGAAGATGACCACCAAGATTCAGTGGTGGAGATGGAAGGTATGATCACCGACCATCTAGTGTCTATTCTAACTGACCCTGGTTCAAATTTGAGTTATATAGCCCCTAAGGCTATTGATAAGTGTAAATTACAGCCACATAAACATGCCAAGCCATGGTTGGTATAGTTATCCACTGGCACCAAAAGAAAGGTAATGGAGGTCATACCATCTTGCCAATTCACTATGGGTGAATTCCCCACCCAAGAAACCCTTAACGTATTACCCCTAGGATCGTTCTTACACATAAAAAATACTCACTTTGATAGTGTCGCAAGTGTCGTCATTACAAAGGTCACAAGTGTTGCATTTTTCTCACAAGTGTCGCAAGTGTCAGGGAAGCATACTGCCATGATGCCTATGTCATGCCTGTAACTGACATCAGGAGGACACTTGGCACATGTCAAACACTTGATTTGGAAGAGGAGGAAAGGTTAACTGGGCTCATGAACTTTTTTCCATCTAAAAACACTCAAAAAACTAAGTTTTTGGAGGGGAGCGCTCCCCTATAACTATCTCAGGAGTGTTGGCGCCCCCCCATAAGCCATCAAGGAGCGTTATAGCACTGCTTCAGCCCTTTTGTAGGAGCTCTCCTACCCTCAAGAGTGTTGGCGCTCCCCTATACACTACCAAGGAGCGCTACAGTGCTTTGATGGCCCTTTTGAGGGAGCGCTGCCTATTCTGGGCAGTAGTTAAGTTGTTGAGATGAATGGGGGAAGGATCCTTTCATTCTTGGAAGACAGTTGGATTCAAATCCCTAGTCCAGCCATGATCTTAGGGCAGATCCTCAACTGAAGGAGGAAAATCCTCAACTTCCCCAAGGATATCTCAAGTGGTTAAAGCCTCTCCAAGGCTATATAAGCAAGCTTTCGCATGGTGAAAGGGGACTGAAAAGGGAGAATCACACCAAACTTATGATCTTACAAGTGGTGCTGGAATAGAGGTGATTTGGAAGAAAGAGACCTATGATCTCATAGGGAGCAATCGATGAAGCTATCATCATTTAGATCGTGGATCTTTCGAGCAAGGGGTAGACAAGGAGGACTTGACGACATTGCTGCAATCCATCCTTGACTGTAAGCAATGTTTTGTCCTCATTAATATAATTTGCTTGTCCTGTTTCTTTCTAATTCGTGTTCAATCTCACATGAATTTGTCTCTTTATTAGATAGACCTATTTCGGACTAATATTGATAGAGTAGGAAGTGGTCTTACTTTGTTTGTCTACAGGGCTTATTGAAAAGCAAAAGATTGGAGCTCAACTCGGAGCGTGCAGGGACAAACACCGATAAAAGGTACTTCTTTTCTCCTTCCTTCTCACACACTAGTCCACCTAGATATAAAAGGAAGTCAGTGACCATGATAAGGACTTTCTGTCTTAGAGTTAAGAGTCTATCTCTTTGAGGAGATCTACCTGTCCGCAGGGAGATTTTCCTTCAACAGAAACTGGCGACTCCGTTGGGGAGCTCGAATCGAAACTTTTGGTTTTGATTTTTCCTCATAGACCTTGTCTTTCCCTTTGGTTGTTTTCTGACCTTGTTCACCCCTTCATATCTGATTGCATTTGTTTATTGACTCTTTACCACATCACACTCAGCTTGCCTATCAAAATTTGATCAAAATTTCGGGTTTTTGGATATTTTTATGAGTTTTTTGAGCCTAGTGCTCCCCTGCCCATGTTAGCAGAGCACAAACACTCCTTGAAGGTGTTGGACAGAGTGTTATAATGCCCTGGTGTCCCTTACACCAGAGAGTCAGCCCCTTTTTGCACAAAATCTCTTCAAAAATTGCATTTTTTGGAGGTCCAGACCCTATTTCTTCACTTGCTGAGCTGCTTTGTGACTCAATGATTCTTCTTTTGACCTTTGACATGCTTCCTGCAGAGAAGTAAACACCTTGTTGTTCAGATTTTATTCCCTTATTCATTATTTTTGAGTTTTTGTTGTTGAGAGCTTGAAATCGTTCCGCTGTTTTTTTCCTCTCCTATACGACTGAGCGGGAACTCCAGTGAAGGACATCTGAAGTCTGTGAATCTTCTCACTTGGTTTTTGAGGTCATTGTTCTTCGAACACCTCTCTTTTTTGTGAATTTTTTAAGTTTGCTTTGTCATCTTTTGTCTTATGTTTGCTTCTTGCTTCAATCACAACAAGAGGGTGTGTGTCGTGTGTGCGAAATCTAGTCATACTTGTCTGAATCTCCTTGATCTGAAAGGTAGTTGATAGGAGAAGTCTTTTGCATTGAATTAGTTATCATTCGCATACAAATGAAAAAGATACATTTTAGTGCTTGATTTTCATATTAGAAGGCGTTTTTTAAAATGTTTTAGCATTGCACTGGATACAAGTGAGAACCAATTGATTGAGGATGTTTCATATTAGTGTTTGAAAGTGAAAATGACTCCTTCTCTTTCCCTTAAATAGGCGTTCATTGAAAATAAATGATTTCTTATCATATTCTATGCATCTTTTTGGGCATTGAGTCATCAATACATTAGTTTCACTTTCGTGCACCCTTGGAGTAAAGAACAACTATAAAACGACGCTAATTAAAAACTATCTAGAACCTTTTTGTTTTTAGGATCTTCCACCAATAGTAGACTAGGGTTAGCACTTTGGATTAGGCTGTGAGTACAACTCTCCAAAGTTTTCAAAACAAACATTAGCATCCTGAGTTAGGGAGAGTCAAATCCAATTGTTGTATTGGTTTTCTGGGATCCCCCTTTCACACAGGGGTTACACACAAGGTCGCATTCGGGCGAATTACGGAGATT
Source organism: Picea sitchensis (assembly GCA_010110895.2). NCBI lineage: Eukaryota > Viridiplantae > Streptophyta > Pinopsida > Pinales > Pinaceae > Picea > Picea sitchensis. The sequence goes on from SNQJ01S0037421.1 coordinate 75,697, forward strand.
ATCCCTTCGTGGTTCAACTGTTTGTAGTGGTCGGATCGTATATTGGGGGTCACTGGAAGGTATACCCATGATTATGTGTGAGAGCCTTTCGGGTTGATTTCGGACTTGTTATCTTGCCCATACGTTTCGGATCGGACTGTCGAATGTACCTTCCCAGGGAATCACTGTGAATTGGTATCTTTAGTTGCCATAATCTTTAGGTACTTACACAAGGTGACGGTGAAGGGAAGTCTCACTGTACCTGGAACAGACATTGGTCAAAATCACTCAGGATCCTTGGAGGGTAAATCCACAATTACTGCATGGAAGCTTACACCAAGGCGTAAGTCCATTAAGCAGGTCGCCATTGTAACTGTTCCACCATATCCCAGCCCCTTCTCAACTTGATCGCGCGAAGTTGGATTTCATCACCAACTAGTACGGTCATCGAGAGAAGTTTTGTCTGCTTGGTTGATTCCTAGATTTTATTAGTGCATGTTGTTTCTTTTTGTTAGTTGGCCTTAGATTTTCAGTGTGTTTTGTTATTCTCCACAATTGAGCCCATAGACGATAAAGGTCTTCGTCGATCACGTAGGATGCAAGGGCTGCCTCCGGAAGGCTATCAACCCTTACCTCCTAACCCTCCAGAAGACAACTACCGTAGAGAGGTAGAAAATCAATCTGACGCTGGAAGTGTTATTTCTCCTCCGTTAGATACCTTAGAAGACACTTTGGTCATGGTTGAAAATCCCACCACACCTGTGTCGGTAACTCCTCTCGAACCACTTTTGGTTCGTTTAGACTCCCTTGGAAACGTCATAGACGAAGAAATCCCACGATTACCGGAGAGGATCTTTACCGAAACATATATGGGATCCACAGAACCAATCTTTGGTGACGAGTATAGGACTCTTGTTCGTCCTAGCACCGCAGTAGCAACCAACCCCACACCTGCTCGTTCTATATGGAGGACTTCATCGGGATGCGATCTCTATGAACATTTCGAATCTATTCGACAACCCTTTCATCCCCATGACCCTCCTAGTGAAACAGGACCATTCGGTCAAACCATGAATCACATAATTGATCAAGTTATTCACTCTACTGCTACACCAGCACAAGTCCATCCTAATGTTGGACCCATCACCTCTACTCCTCCCCAAAGCACTTCGATCTCTACCCCTGTTTCTACAATTTTTTACTCTACAACTCCGCATGTTCCACAGGATCCTACTGGGACATATTCTCACCCGAGAATGCAGACCCCTGCTGGCCAAACACAACCAGCTGGAGGGCAACCACCATCCAACATACCTTTCCCTCCTGGAGGACTACCTTTCCATGGCAGGCCTACCCCTCCTGGGGGAAGGCCCCCTATTTAGGATCCTCTTCGAGGGCAACCTATGTTTGCTAGTTAAACCCCGGTCATAAATCCACCGCTGGCAAGGGGGAAACCCTCATTTGTTGGAAACCCTTCACAATCCTAGGGAGTATCTTCAGGAGGCACTTTTACCCAACCCCACATTGGGGGGCACTTGTATAATAACCCACTAGGATGATGTTAGCAACAACTGTGGTATCGGGAACAAAGGTCTGCAGGACTGCCTGATAAATACCCAAGCGCAACACGCAGAAGAAATTTGTTTGGGGCCCGAGTCAAGCAAGCGAGCCTGATCATGGACATGAGAAGTGGCAAAAGCTCCACAGGAAGGCTTCATCGTGAATCGAGATATTGGAGATCCCGGGAATGAGAGTTTTGTGCATTGCAGAATCGCGATACGCGATTTACCGATCGGTGGGGAACAACTGTCAATCGTGGAGGATAGGTGGCAGGCTTTCGCGACGGGGGGCGGACCGTTGACAGGTCAACGGCCATGAGCCATCGGGGATCGGAGAATCGCTAGTCTGGAGGAAGCATGCTCGTTGACATTGCAAACCGTGAAACCCCGATGGAGATTATGGTCGAGGGCATGTGGTAGTGGTCACTTGGACCAGGGTCTAGTCGACGGCCTAGCATGGAAGGCTTCATCAGGCATCGGGATATTGGAGATCCCGGATGCAAGGAGTTCGTGCATCTCGAACTCGCGAATCCCAAATCCCCGAAACCCCGAAACCCCGAAACCTCATCACATACCTCCATTACCTATCCCTTTCCGCCACGTCCTATCCCCGTGTCATGCCAACCACATTTTCTTCCCGGCCCCTGTGTTCCCTCCACCTGGCTCGTACACTTCGAAGCCCAAGAATTATTCCATTGGCATTTGCCCTATCGTTCTCCCTCTGCCACATCCATCTGTATGGCCTCTCCTCATCCCGTCTCCACACCGAGCATGTCAAACCACCCCTGCCTGATCACCGTCCATTCACCACTTCGTGTCAGGTCCTCTAGTCATCATGACGGCCTCCACGTCCACCCGCTAGTCTTACCATGATTTCTCCAAATAGATCCAAATGGCAGAATGAGAAGGCCTCCATGTCCTGTAGGTACAGAGTCGACCGAGGCCTTTCCCGATCCCAATGAAACAGTTATTGCAGCAGTTGATGGTGGTTGGACATCGTTTCCACCATAAATGGAAAGTTCAGAAAATGACTGTAAGCTTGTCAATTCATTCACAGGTTTTGGAGCGCGATTGCATCTGACTGAAGTTCACGACTGTCCAGAGACTGCAGGCGCAGAAAACATGCAGACCTAGTGTCTTCAATGCGATGTCTCGAACTGGATTCTATGGTTTTTCTCTAAGTATTTAGGGTAGTTTTCTCACATTTTGTAGGCATCAATGGTTGAGCAGAGCTCCCGGTTGTAAAACTTTAATAAAGCACTATTTTTTGGTTATTTCTAGACTTCTGAGACTTCTTGCCTTATGAATGCCAGTTTCTTTACATCTTTGTTATACTGTGTTAGAGCAGCTTGGAATTGGAAGATCCAGTCGAGCTGTAGCTGTTATAGGATGATGTTGTAATGGATCACTGTAATGGTTACGGAGTCTTTAATCGGTTCTTGTGTCTTCCTTAATGCTGGATGACTTGGAATTGGAGGATCCAGTCAAGTCTTCTCTTGAGTTTCTTGAAGCTGTGAACCAGAAGGATCCTGCATTCAGAGTTTTTCCCCTACAAACCGCTGTAAGCCTGTTGCCCAGAGCTGTTTGTTCACATTTCTTACTAAGTCTTCCACCTGCTCACCTTTTAATCAACCCACTGGCTGAAGTTAGGATTCCAGACCTCCTTTGTTCTTTACGCACCAGATACAGTCCCTGAGTTAGAGTGATATCTCCTCGAGTCTCTATCCATTTGATCGCCCTTTTATCAAAACGTGACATTAAACTGATGGGTGTCAGGCTCTGCTCCTGCAAGCAATCCAGGAGTGACTTCCGACGCTAACATTTTTGGCGCTGTTGCCAGGGACAAAATTGAATATTTTTCCCTAGGTAGAACGACATTGAGCCTCTGAATCTGAAGGTGCATCGGATTATTGGAGCCTTTCAAGATTGCTAATTTGCACCTGGCGACTCCATTGTGACGAATCCGCTGGGGAGAACCTGCTCTGCTAATTGTGGCTTTCAGAGGCAGGCATACGCGGTCTCATCCACAACTGCCTCTAGCTTCGCCTGAAGCAGATCTAGAGGCGGTGCTCAGAAAGAGAAAGGCCTCTGAAGAAGAAGCGTCCACCACCGAACCAAGTAATCCACCATATCCTTCTGTTGGAGCTCCTTTTTCTCCTCCTCAGTTATTTGACAGGCCTGTCTCTGCAGTTTCCCGTTTCCTAAATTTTGGGAGTGTTCCTGTTGAGTTTTCCTCTCCTGGTCTGGGACCAGAGGGACAAGACTTTGTCACTCCCCTCTCCCCTGAAGCTGTACCCTGGCGTAGACCCAGGACCGTAGAAGATTTCCCTACGCCTAGCTTAACCACTCCTTTACAAAGAGGAGCACCCGCTAATTTGATCTCGATAGCCTTCTCCTTAAATCCCCTCTTGTTCCCCACTCCCATTAGAGGCTCATTCTCAGCAATCCCTTCGCGAACTCTTTCTCCTCCCAGCTCTCCTCCACCTAATATTCCTATGGCTGGTGCTAATCCCCCTCTAACTAGAATGGACGCCATAGTTGCTGCCCGATATGCTCCCTTGATCCTACCTCAACCTATGCATCCCCTCCCTGCTGGAGACTACTTGAAATATATGCCCAAGTTCACTGGGGAAGGAGACATAACGGCCGAAGTGAACCTGGCTTCTTTCTACACTTATGTAGATAACCTCAACATTGAGAATGAAGATGTCTGGATGAGGGTCTTCGTCCAGAGCCTGGACGACGAGGTGAGGAAATGGTTTAGAGGATTGGATCGAGGATCTATTGCTGGGATTGAAGCCCTGGATAATGCTTTCCTGAGTCAATGGGGCGATAGGAAAGATTTCATGTATTACATGACAAAGTTCAGGTCTCTGAAGAAGATGGAAGGGGAGTCCGTCTCTGACTTCTCCAAAAGATTCAATAAGATGTATAACAAGATCCCGGCAGAGATAAAGCCTTCAGAAGCCTCAGCTAAGATTTCGTATGCTAGCGCGTTCGGCCCCGATTTCTGCCTTTTGTTGAGAGAAAGAAGAGCTACCACTTTAGCTCAAATGCAAGATGCAGCCATAGAGGTGGAATCCAATGTGTTAGAAGCTGACAGACTGAGGAACAAGGCCGACGCAGATAGGAGAAAGGGAAGGTCGGAAGCCTCGACTTCTGACCCATCGGTGCCCCACCCTCAAGTGGATGAACTGACTAAGATGGTGAAGTCTCTGTCTGCAGAGATGGAGAGAATGAGGGTGGAAGGGAGGCAAGCATATAGAGGCCCTCAGATCGCCGAAAAGAAAGGAGGGTTCAGGAGGCCGAACCATATTACTCCCCCGACTGTGCAAAGGGAAAGGGGAAGAGACAGAGAAGATCAGAAGATTCAAGCCCCTTTCCAAAATAATTTTGTGGCCGAGGGGGAAGAAGGGGAATCAGACGATCTTGATCCTGAAATCCACTGTGTTGGAGACACTCCTCCTTTTCCTCATCTCACTCAATCAACATACGAGGAGTCTCTCATGAACAATCAACTGAATGAATTGAGCAAAGGAGATAAGGCTACTGGCGGCCGAGGTAGGTACAACCTGAGGTCCGACAAGAATACAACAACACCTGATATCCCTGAGCAGTCCACTAGAACAGACAAACCTGCTAATGCAGTAGCCGGCAGTCACAGATGTAAGAAATCTCAATCCCTCTCTCCCACTCTCCATAATCATGTTCCTGAAATAAGAGAAATTACAAAGCTTACATATTCTTTTAATTTCGAGCATGAGATTCAAAAGATCAGAATCCCTGTACCCCTCACTGAGTTGATTAAACATGAAGAATTTAAAAAACGCTTCTCTGAGCTTATACAGTGTAAAGCCTCATGCCTTCCCACGGACTCCATAAATCTCTAAGATGAAAAACCAACAGTCATCCTAGCTCCCATGGTAGAAGATAGAGATGATTCATCCCCTCCCTTCTACACCTCCCTGAACATACATGATAAAGTGTTGCACAACTGCTTGATGGATTCAGGGGTTTCTCACAACCTCATGCCCAAAACTATCATGGAAGAATTAGGACTAGAAGTCACCCGAGCCTATCATGACCTCTATTCTTTCGACTCTAGGAGAGTCCAGTGTCTTGGAGTTATTAAGGACCTGGTTGTGACCTTGTTTCAACTGACCATGAAAAGTGTGGTCATGGATATCGTAGTAGCCAATGTTCCCCCCAAGTTCGGTATGCTGTTATCAAGATCTTGGATAAAAAGACTAGGGGGAACCTTGCAGATGGACCTCACGTATGCTACTATCCCAGTGTTCGAAGGAGAGTATAGAAGAGTATACAGGGAAGCCCAACTGGCCTACATAATCAGTGATGAAGCTAACCCCACCAATCATCCCATCTTTGCCTTGGACACTGATTTAGGCTCCAGTTTACTACAGCTCACCCATGCTCTCGAGCCTCCTCTCAAACTCAGAAAACAGTCCACCATTTCCCCTAAACCTCCTCCCTCCGTCACCCTCATTTGGAAAATGTTCTTTGATGGAGCCTCCTCCAGAGAAGGTGCTGGAGCTGGAGTGGTTTTTGTGTCACCTGCTCAGGAGACCACATCTCTGTCATACAAATTAGAATTCGAAGCTACCAATAATGTGGCAGAGTATGAAGCTCTTATTCTGGGATTAAGAGCCGCAAGGGAAATGGGAATTCAAGAGTTAGCAGTGTTCGGAGATGCCGAGTTGGTAGTCCAGCAGATCAGAAGGGCTTATCAGGCCAAGCATCCTCGACTCAGGGGTTACAGGAATGAGGTATGGGATCTTATTGACAGTTTCTTCTCAGCATTTAACATTTCTTTCATCCCGAGAAAAGAGAACACAGTGGCAGATTCCTTGGCTACATCTGCAAGCCTTTTCAAAGTACCCTTGCCGCCCAAACTGAGGTATGACATAGAAGTAAAATACAGGCCCTCCATACCTGACAATGTTAAGCATTGGAAGGTGTTTGAGGACGGTCTTGAGATCAAGAAATTCTTGGAGACTATCGAGGAGTTTTTAGAGCTGCATATCGATCAAGATTTCGTCTCTGAAGAA
>SNQJ01S0037421.1:92772-111442 GCA_010110895.2 Picea sitchensis
GCCCCTGCCACTTTTATGTGCTTGATGAACAATGTGCTCAGCAAATTCCTAGACAAATTTGTACTAGTTTTTATTGATGATATATTAATTTACTCCAAGAATAGAGAGGAACATGAGGAACATCTTAGACTTGTGCTTCAAGTACTAAGAGACCATCAGCTCTATGCCAAATTTAGCAAGTGCGACTTTTTCCAGAAGCAAATACATTGCTTGGGCCATGTCATATCTGAAGAGGGAGTAGTAGTAGATCCTGACAAGATCAGGTCTATCATGGAATGGCCTACCCCAAAGGACATTTCAGATATCAGATCCTTCATGGGCTTAGCAGGATACTATAGGATATTTATAAAAGGATTCTCCAAGATTGGTTGTCCAATCGCTGCCCTCCAGAAGAAGGGAGCTAAATTCACATGGACACAAGAATGTGAAGAAAGATTTCAATCCCTGAAACACCTTCTGACCCATGCACCCATGATGAAGATCGTTGATCCCAAAAATGACTTCCTCGTGTGAACAAATGCCTGTAAGGAAGGGCTCAGAGGATTCCTTATGAAAGGAGGAAGTGTAGTCTTCTATGAATCCCAAAAATTGAATGAGCATGAAGTCAACTATGTGACCCATGATCTAGAGCTGGCCACCATAGTGCATGCCTTAAAAATGTGGAGACATTACCTCATGGGAAGGAAATTCGTACTTATGACAGACCACTATGGATTGCGATATATGTTCGACCAACCAAATCTCAATGCTAGACAAGCTAGGTGGATGGTCCTCTTTAGTGAGTTTGATTTTGAAATCAAACATGTTAAAGGAAGGGAAAATAAGGTGGTTGATGCCCTTAGTAGAAGTATGAAAACAATTCACCTGGCAACGGTGAGCACCTGCGAGACGAATGTCAAATAAAGAGTCAGGAATGCACAAGAAACAGACACATTTTTCTAGACCGTGATCTCGTACCTGGAGAAAGAACCCACAGGAATAAAGTATGAAGGCTACCAGATGATATATGGAGGTGTGTTAACTTACAGAAACAGATTGCATATTCCAGATTGTGACGACTTGAAGAGGTTCATAATGGATGAACTGCATAAAAGACCATATGCTGGTCACCCGGGATATCAAAAGATGATCATGACCACTAGGAAATAGTTCTATTGGCCTAGGTTAAAGAAAGATGTAGATAACTATTTAGCTAAGTGCCTAGAATGCCAACAGGTTAAAGCAGAACACCGACACCCAACAGGATTATTACAACCTCTACCAATCTTGGAATGGAAGTGGGAAACTATTTCCATGGACTTCATCACCAGATTACCAACATCGACCAAACAGAATGATGCCATCATGGTAGTGGTGGATAAATTGAGCAAGTTCGCCCATTTTATCCCCGTCAAATCGACTTGCAAGGCAATAGATATCACCAACATATTCATGAAAGAGATATTCAGACTACATGGTATGCCTAAAGAGATCGTGACTGACAGAGACACAAAATTTACTTCAAACTTTTGGAAATCCTTGATGGTTGGTCTAGACACCAAATTACTATTTAGCACAGCATATCATCCTCAAACCGATGGAGAGACGGAAAGAGTGAACCAAATATTGGAAGACATGCTAAGAATGCATGTAATGCATCAACCTAAGAAGTGGGAGGATTACCTGCCACTAGTGGAATTCGCCTACAACAACAGCTACCAAGAATCCCTGAAGACGAGTCCTTTCGAAGTCCTCTATGGTATACCATGAAACACTCCAGTCAGTTGGAGTAACCCCATAAACAAAATTACTATTGGATCCGACATGCTAAAAACAATGGAACAACAAGTGATTCAGATAAAACAGAACCTGAAGGTCACTCAGAACAGACAAAAAAGTTACGCCGACTGAAAGAGAAATCCAAGAGAATTCATGATGGGAGACCATGTATATCTCAGAGTTAGGCCCAGGAAGAGTTCCCTAAGTATGGGAAATTGTGCCAAGTTGGCACCTCGATATTGCGGACCCTTTGAATTTCTAGATAGAGTGGGACCTGTAGCCTATAGGCTAGCACTTCCTCCCATAGTAAAAACACATAATGTTTTCCATGTTTCATTATTGAAGAAATATGTACACGATTCTAATCATATAATTGATTGGTCTGTGATCCAGGTGGAACTAGAGGGATAATTCCTACCATAACCTCAATGCATACTGGACAGAAAGGAAACCCCACTCAAGAACCGAACTATTGAATAGGTCAAGGTGCATTGGAAACATTTTGGCCCAGATAAGGCTACCTCGGAAATGGAAGATGCCATGAAACAGGCATATCCGATTTTGTTTACTTATGTACATACACATCATATTGATAGATAGAACATCGAGGATGATGTTCCTTTAAGGGGGAGGGAATTGCAACACCTCGTTTCCCCCAATTTGTAAAAATAACTATATTGGCCAAGAACTATGGCAAACACAAAAGATGTGAATGTTTGATTTGATGGACCTTTGTATAGAAGGTTGATGAATGTAAATTATGTTATGATTATGTGTTGCATGACTGTTGGGAGGGATATGTGCTAAAAGAGACCACGATGGCTAATGAGAGGTGGTGGAAGGGACCTGGAATGGTTGCGCTAACTTCCACTGGGCCAGTACCGTACTGGTTTTTACTTGCTCAAAGATCAAAGCAGCTCTCTGACCCTGGAATGGATTTCCCGTCGGATAGGTAGGTGGGGAGGATCCTCAAGAGTTAATGAGGGGATGGGGGTGAACCACCCATTTGTAACAACCCCCAGACCTGACCAAGGACGGGGAAATTTGCACCACACGCAATCTTGCAGAGAAAAAGGCAAGAGAGGAAGTGTGGTAAAGGAGAAAAGGAGGGAAGAGCACGCACAACAGAGATCACGGAAGAGAACAAAGAGAAAATCAAGAAATATAGGGAATTATGAACAGAGGAGAAGGAGAGTAACCTCCGTCCTTGACTTCCATTGAGCTGGAAGTAGGAGACTGAATCTCGAGCATCGTGGTCTAGCTCAGGGGTGGCTAGTGGTAAATCCATTTGGAGTCACTGAGCCTACAGTTGGGTGGAAACGGGCACCCCTCTCAGCAGTCATGTCACACCTGGTGTTTTTCTGATAAGTGTTTATATCTCGTATCTTGAATTGAAAATAATGGACGCATTCTCATGTTTGTATAGTCATAAATGATTTTTATATAGAAGTGTTTGCTTGGTGTTTTGATCAGAAATAATGGATGCATGCTTATACTTACATGACCATAATCGATTTATGTATAGAATGAATAAGTTCAGATTACGAGTCCATTCCCTTGAGATTTGTCCCAATTACTTGACTCACGCTATGCCCTGGTTTGATTTACCGAAGGCACCTCCTTCCAAGAAGTTCCCTCGCATTCCAGAGCCGAAGCGAGATCCTTGAAAGGACTACCGTTTTAGTAAACATACGAGCTTACTTCACCCCTGTCACAGAGTTCATAGCTCGGTAATTTAGGAAGGCCTTTTAGTCAGGTCACCAAGCCTGGGGATAATTACCCAAGAACCCGTTGAAGGATTTTGTGATCTAAGTCTGGAAACCTTGTACAAGAGAGAGTGGTTGCCTCAGGTTTTCGACGTTTTGGCACCTGGGAAACCCAAGGGTAAGTTCCCTCATATTCCCCAGTCACAAAATCTCAGTATGAGAAATCCCGAATTGGCTTAAGCGTGAATGGGTTTCGGCGTTTTGGCACCCGGGAAACCCAAGGGCAAGTTCCCTCATATTCGCCAGTCGCGAAATCTCGGTATGATAAATCCCAAATCGGCTTAAGCGTGAATGGGTTTCAGCGTTTTGGCACCTGGGAAACCCAAGGTCAAGACCCTTTGTCTTCTCCAGTCACGAAATCTCGATATGCGAAACCCTAAATCAGTTTTAGCGTTAATGGGTTTTCGGCGTTTCGACATTTTGACACCTAGGAAACCCAAGGGCAAGTTCCCTCATATTCGCTAGTAGTGAAATCACGGTATGAGAAATCCCGAATCGGCTTAAGCATGAACCGGTTTCGGCGTTTCGGCACCCGGGAAACCCAAGGGCAAGACCCCTCGTATTCGCCAGTCATGAAATCCCGGTATGTGAAACCCTAAATCAGTTTTAGCGTGAATGGGTTTCCAGCGTTTCGACGTTTTGGCACCCGAGAAACCCAAGGGCAAGTTCCCTCATATTCGCCAGTCGCGAAATCCCTGTATGCGAAATCTCGAATTGGCTTAAGCGGGAATGGGTTTCGGTGTTTCGACACCTAGGAAACCCAAGGGAAAGTGCCCTCGTATTCGCCATTCATGAAATTCCGGTATGTGAAATCCTGAATCAGCTTAAGCGTGAATGGGTTTCAGAATTTCGGCACACGGGAAACCCAAGGGAAAGACCCTTCATTTTCACAAGTCACGAAATCCTGGTACACGAAATCTTGATGCACTCTGTGGATGAGCCCTAGGTCACCAGACAGGGTCTGTGGTAGGAAGGAGGAGTCTCGAAAGAATCTGGACCGTCTGTTTGTAGGGACACATGGAGAAGATCTAATGCCGCTAGGGTTTTGAAGATCGGGAAATAGGAGTGAAGACCCCGCCAAAATCCCAAAAGGTAGAATGCCCAAATTTAATCCGGGTCATTGATCAAGTCGGCGATATGGACCATAGATCTAGATGATACTGGGCTTTCGAGTTCCAGGGATTTGAAAGGGAAAGGAGGAATGCTTGCATCGCGATTTCCCAAATCACGAAACCATGAAAGCATTTAGAGGAACAACACCAGGCCATAGGACCAGTCATATGAAAAGCGACCCAAGGGAGGAGCTAAGGATCTGTTAGACCCTTTCGAGTTTCGACATTTCGAAAGACAGAGAACAGGGGAACGCTTGCATCACGATTCCCCGAATCACGAAAGATGGAAGCACCTTTTTGGTAAGGCCTGTGGTCATAGCCAACAATCACATGGGGGAGGATAAGGGAAGGGAAGGTTTGCGCTAGGCCCCATAGTAATTCAGGGATTCTATTCCTCAAATAAAAGATGTTAAAAAAGAAAGAAAAATCTTAGTTGTCATAGTGGGTGTGTGACATCTGCGCATTGTGTGCGACTGTTTCTGATTCTTCCGTGCACCTGTCTTAATTTTGAAAAATTGTAAGGTTTGAGTTTCCTACTTCCAATCAGTAGTTTAGATTTGATTTTAGCACTTTGTAAAAGCCATAACAAGCAGGATGAGATCTCATTCTTGCATACATAAACCCCACATCACACATAAAGAACCACAATATATTTGATTTCCTTGATTTCCATGTGGATGGATTAAAAGGTTTTTGGAATTTGAATCTCAGAACAAAGCTTTCATTTTACAAATTCATCACATTAAACCAGAACTAGAAGATCATCTAAACCAATCTTGGAGTATGCTCTTTCCTCGCACTGTAGTGTGATATTGGAAATAAGAAAAAGAGGTTGCTTAGATAAGTCTCCATCTCCCTTGGTAAATCAAATCATTTTCAAAAAGAGGCCAATCCTCTCAACTTTATTGTTGAAAATTAACCTTAAAAGAGTTTTAAGGGCCCATATGCCCACATCCATGCAATTCCAGGAGAGTTTTCAAATTTTTACAGTAAGTCACCTAAGGAGTTTAAAGAAGTTGTAAGGGCCCACGAATGCCCACATTCTCACAATCTAGAACTAGTTTCAAGTTTTCTAGATTAAAAAATGCCTTAGGAAGATAAAGGGTCCAAATAAGGATTGCCATATCCACCATGACAGCTTAGGATTTCCTTTGATTTGAAAGAGTCATTTTGAACAAATTTAGTAAGTTATCTAAACAAGATAATCAAAGCACCAAACGATGTCCACCATGCTAAAATCTTGAATTTAATTTATTAAAAACTTGTTTCACCATCACCACTCCTTGCACACACTCTCACTCACTCAAAATTCTTTTTTTTGGATACTTGAAACTCTTGTGGGCTTCATTTGTTTAGAAAAGGGTATTTGTGCACACCTTCATAAAGAACGAAGTTGGTCCATGACCCCAACTTCACATCCCTCTTTCACATTTTAAAAACAACCATAATCAACCCACTTTCTAACCTCCACATGAGGAACAGATAAAGAATTTGGTACTCTAAGTTACGATTTTGGGGATAAGGATCCAAATAAATCCCCATCATCATTTCTCATTTGAAACTTAGGAAGTTGTGAATTAGGGTACCAAAATCCTCCCACTCAATAACTCATATACCATAAAGCAAAGAGACACCCCTGAAGGGTCGAAGGTCGAGGTGCAATTGTTCTTTGTGTGCCTCCTTAGGTCACCTAACCCTTGGAAAGCATCCAACCTGTGACCGATTTCTAAGGCCAAAAATCTAAATGTCGTGGTTGATGGAGGTAGCTTAGTAGCCAAAAATTAGGAGTTATCTACCCAAGGTGGCAGTTGTGGGCTGCAATCGCACCTCAATCATATTTTGAATGGTTGTTGGGAAATATCGCTAGTACTTTTGGGATATGCCCCCTTCATCCCTGATTATAACTGATTGTTCATCCCTTCACTAGATTCTCCTCAAGTGGGTTTTGGCCCCACTGTTGAGATAATTTTTGGAGGTCCATTGTTATTTGAGAGGAAACACCTTATGTCGGATAGGACACATGCACTTGTTATTTGATTTTTATTCCCCCACAAGGAGTTACAAATATCCCAAACCACTTTCCACGTTGTCTTGATGTATGATTTTCACCACTTGAATTCATGTAGTTTTATGAATACATTGTTTAAAGTAATTCGAAAATAGTTTTTCCTATCATTCCTCGCCACTATTTACACACACCCAATTCTAGTATAGAATCATAGGCAAACCACAATATCCCTGCCATTCTAGACGCTTGAGAAATATACCACCAATTTTTGGTGGTGTTCCTAATTTTACTGAGACATCAACAATACCATCACATACACCATTTAGTGCCATGGTACTAGCCTCATGATTACTCGGAGCCAGTTTTCTTGGAACCAATATCCCGCGAAAATCCCAAACATGCCCTCCACCACAAGGAGGTAGAGCCCAAACTTCCTCACAAAGTACAAGATACCAAGGAACCATTTCCTCCCATAACATGGTAGGACCCACTCCTATCATGCCCTTTTTGGCTTCACTCAATATCCCTAATCCAACTAAACTGATAAATGATCCCATATTGCACGACCCCACTTGGTCGAATATGCCCACAAAACTGCCTTTAGACATCCCTAAGTTTGAAGGGAAAGACAGAGAGGACCCCGCCAACCATGTCATGTCCTTCCAATAGCATAATGGAAGATTTCATTCGTCGTCGGTTATTTTAGAGAACCCTCACTGGTACAATAGCCAAATGGTCTGTGGACAAGAAGTTCGGAGCCCATTCAAAATTTGAATCTTTATCCAAAGCATTCGTGTAATTTTTTCAACTTCCCATCCGTCATGATAATGGGTCTAAAATCATGTCAGAATGTAAAAAGAACATTGCTACTCACATTTCATACCATATTCATGAATAGCATAGACATCTCAACATTTCTAAAGAATACACCACCCCTGAACAAAGGCTAGATTGGTTCCTTTGATCGATCATTTCTACCCTTGCTAAAGATGTGGCCACAACCCTCCCCCAAACTAAAGATAAATCCATCACTGAGGCACAAAATTTTGACCTCATCTACTCCCAATGATGGTACCTATACACAGTCCTTCCAGATGCTCCTCGTCCTTTTCCTTTCGGTCAAGACAAACCTGGAACATCATACACTCATGATGCATTGATTGCCTCTATGGCTTATATTCAACCACACACATAGTCAGTACGCGTATATGGAACCAATCCATACCTTCAACCATATGGGGGAGCTTCATATTACCCTCCCTCGCCACCATTCATGGAACCTCCCATTCCCCCCATGGGTACTCATCTACCCACATCCCTTCCCCAACCTGTTCCTCCACCAAAAATTTCCTACCCACCTAGTAATAATGGATCTACCTCCACTTCTTACAACCCATATGGACCCCCACAAGGTAACCAATACTACACTTTCCTAGTTCCATCACAACCTATTGCACCCCCAGACGGACAACACTGGGCGGGGGTCAATTTGACCCAACCTTCCCCTCTTCAACAAGTTCAAGATTTTGAACATTTTAATACGGCCAATACACCTCACCAACCCAACAATAAATCAAATAAAGGAAAGAGTAGGAACCAGGGACAAGGAGGGAACCCCCCTCAACAAAACCCCCAAGCTGGGGGCAACGAGGGCCAACCCAACCAAAACCACCAAGGGGGAAATAATAATGGCCAACCATGACAAGGTTGAAATAAAAACCTTCGAACCAATTATCCTTGAGCATTATGTGGTGAATATGGCCATTACACTCACCATTTCCCTCAAATCGCCAACTATAAATGGATGAAGGACATCCTGAATCCTTAGCAGGTTCCCAACCCCCAAGGTCCACCTCAAGGACCCCCCACTTATATACAACCACCACCACGAACAATATTACAAAACTGTATCCCAGTTCAACGAGTCATTAATACTCAACCAAAGGGGGTCCAATGCCCACACCCACAACGGTAGTTCCCTCCACCTGAACAACCCAACCTAGGAAACACCACCGATCATAGTATCCTCCTCACTACTGAAGAGGAAGTCCTCTTACAAACTCACAGTCTCCAATACGGTGCATTGCCTGATCCATTACCTATCACTTTGTATGCTCCCCGACCACCAACTAGAAAACCATTTATGATCCCTCATCCTAACATTGAAGCAATCACCCACATACCTCGTGCAGGAATGTGCATAACCCCCATGCTAGGGGTGCCCATAGCTACAATATTATTAACGATCTCACTCAATCACCCGCTTCCATGTCAGTTATGGAATTCCTTCAAACATGCCCTTTCCAACAAAATGCATTACTTTCAAATTTAGGGGCAGTAGATCCCACAAACACCCATCTAATCACATTTGATTTAGATAGAGCAGACCCCTAACTCCCATCGTTAGTTGCATTCCAAAATTACTCTCACAATTCAGAATATCTTGGTCCATCGATGCATCATAGATGAAGGAGCATCCACTTGCATCATGTCCAAATCAGTATGGCAACAACTTGGTTCACTTGAGTTGATCCCCTCCACCATCACGCTTTGATCTTATGATGGTCGTCCATCCCAACCATAAGGCATGTATCAAAACATTCTGATTGAACTAGGGGGAAAAAAAATTATCCTCGACATAGAAGTCATAGATGCCCAATTGGATTATAATATCCTCTTCAGATGAAGCTACATGTATGCCATGCATGCCATAACTTCCTTGGTCTTTCGTACCATGCTCCTCCCTCACAATGGGAAAATCGCCACCATTGATCAATTAACCCACCATGAAACCAACCAATCAGAGCACATTGATAACATCCTACCACTTATCTTCTCAAGCGACGACCTTGTTCCAATGATAGATGTTGGACCAGGGTTGTTTCAGAATCCATCTTTGATTGGTACATACCAAGACTTCCCACACCGCAATCCCACCAATGTCATTGGGTGCATTGTCACGACCAATGGAGTAGAGATACCATACCCCCCTGTATATCAAGAACTCATCAGACTCCACCACCAATCCTTCCCAGCTAACCCTGATACTTCCTAACAAACTCCCCATGCAGACTCCTCGGGACAAAACATTGGAGAGTCTACCACCCGTGGTTCAAATCCTTGCTTGGTAGACAGTCCCATAGGCCATCACCCAAATACCCTCCTTTTATCCCCCCGGGAGTAACAACATATCAAGTTGTTGCTACCCTCATCTTACCAAATATGGTCATTTCCATCCTTGTATGGTATCTAGAACCACCAAATATGGTACCAGGTTTACCTCTTCCAACACATCCGATGGTCCCACTACCATGATCAGTGGCTAATCCATCCACTCACCCAATTGGTCACAGAGTTGGAGTTAATATTACCACCACATGAGACACCTCGGGCATGGGAGAACTGCCACAAACCAATGCGACACATGCAAAAATAAGGAACCTTCTCTCCCTTCCCCACCCCCATGCACATTATGCAACACCATTTAACACCCTACCAATACGTTCCCTTCCTTACCCGAGTTATGTAATCTAATTCCAAAACCCACGAGTACACCACTACTCCGTACAAGAGTCTCCCCACCAGCCTCCTTGGAACCTTCTTCCTCCAAACCTACCAGTTTTAGAACCAAGCATTCTTGCACCATTTCTTCTCAATATGACCATTACACGCACCCTTGTCTGGCCCTCCCTCAATTTTTGGACACTCTTGCAGTAGTGTGCCAGACAACCTTACCCAAATCATCTCCTTAGTACAACTAATCACTCACATTCTCTGTGTCTCTACGTCAGTAAACGAGCACATGTGATTCCCTTGTGCACTATGTTACCATATCGACCATTACACATATCACTGTCCACTCATCATTGAGGTACGCACATGCAGGAGGGCCTCCATCCCACCCATTCCACCAAGTGTACCAACCCCGATGAACTTGACAGTGCATGATCACCATCCAAGTAGTCATGGCATACCTCCCCCATGGCTCAACCCTCATTCGTTTACCCCTCTTTCCATTCTACCATGATGCGAGGACTTCCCCCAAACCCACCCAACTCTCTTGTAACACCGGTTTATGATATTTCCCCTCCTTCATACCATGGTACATCGAGTTCCTATATGGATATTTGGTTAATAACCTCTACCTACTGTCTCTCATCCCCTCCTATAGGTCCATCTACCTCAGGGATGACTAACAACATCCAAATTCCCCCCATGAATCTCGACACCCCACTCCCACTAGTTACAAACTCCCTGTACTCCATCCCTTTTCATTCCTATGAAGACATCTTAGAAGTCTTATGCGCACCTGATTACCCATGTGACACTTTTCATCATTGATCGCTTTTTCTAGTGCACAACTCCTTTCATCCATCAACATATGCCCCTATCTGTACCATCGAAGATAAATATGTCATCCCTTCTGGCCATATAGACTGGTTCAAGAACCCAATACCCACCCCTAACATGTTTGAAGAAGGTAACATGGCCAATATCTCACCCACCATCAAAATCGACATTTCGATCAAACCTAATATCATGGAAGAAATCACCCTCGAGAAAACATGCTCCCCAGAGGAAATTGTAGCATACAAAGCCCTATTCCAGGAATATCAAGATGTGTTTTCCTGGTCATACACTGAAATTCTAGGATTAGACCCAACAATTTTTTAACATCGCATTGACACTTGGCCTGACATTTCCCCTGTTTTCCAAAAGAAATGCCCCCTTAACCCCTCCAAAACCATGGTGATCAAAGTTGATATCGAAAAACTATGTACATCTGATTTGATATACCCCATTGCATACACATCCTAGGTCTTCAATCCTGTTCTGGTCAATACAAGACAAGACACCATTCAAATTTGCACTAACAATCATGACCTCAACCAAGCTTGTCCCAAAGACAACTTTCTACCCCCTTCATCGATCAAGTCATCAATGCTTTCATCGGTCATGAAGTCCTCTCCCTCATGGACATATTTTTTGGCTATAACCAGATCCACATCCTCTATGTGGATCAATACAAAACTATCGTCACAACCCCTTGGGGTATCTTTTCCTATCACATCATGCCCTTCGGACTCAAAAATGTTGGAGTGAATTTCCAATGTGCAATGACATACTCCTTCCAGGACCTCACTTACAACATTATTTCCTACTTGGGTGACCTTACAACTAGGTCCAAGAAACGTTCTGAACACATAGAGGATCTACAGATCATATTTGAATGTTGTTGAAGAAACAACATTCGACTCAACCTGCTTAAATGTGTCTTCTGCATCACAAAATACTACCTTTTAGGATTTATTGTGTCCCATTAGGGAATCATTGTAGACCCCCTTAAAGTTCAGGAAATAAATGAAATTCCCCCTCCCAAGGACTTACGCCATTTGTAGAGACTCCAAGGAAAAACCATTTTTTGCGATGGTTTGTCCCTGACTATGCCATTGGAGCACATGGATTCCTATGGTTACTCTTTCATGACATTCTGTTTCACTGGCATCACCTTTCCCAAGCTGCCTTTGACTCACTAAAATACGCTCTTAGCAAATCCCGCTTAATCAGTCCCCCAGACTATGACATGGATTACATACACTACCTATGTACCTCAGAGGTATCCATCACTGGAGTCCTTGTCCAGGTTGACGATGATCAATGGGAACATGTTATATACTACATCAACAATAACCTCTCTGGGCCACCTCTCAAATACAAACATGAGGAGAAGCTAGAACTAGAAGTAGTATTAGCAGTTCAAAATATGCGTCATTATATCTTGCTTCGTACCACCAAAGTAGTCATAGATTACAACCCCATGCATTACCTCTTGAGTCACCGCTAGATCAATGGAAAATTTTCTCGTTGGATCGTCATTCTCTAGGAATACAGCCTAGATTTCACCACCCCAAAGAGAAATAAATCCCTTGTCCTCGCCGAACTCCTCGTAGACTTGCCATCAGAGTCTACAAAACCCCCCATCAATGAGAATTTCCTTGATGAGCATTTATTTATCATATCATCAACAAACCCATGGTATGACGATATTTTGGTCTACCTCTGCACTAAAAAAATTGGCCCACACTTATCTCATGACGATCGCCATCGTATTCGACACCAAGCCACATGGTACCTCCTCATAGGATATTGTATTTATCATAGAGGCGTCGACACACTTCTTTGATGATGCCTCACCCAGGAAGAGGCCAAGAAAGTTCTAAATGAATGCCACAATGGAACATGTGGCGATCACTTATCTGGCATTTCCACTGCCCAAAATATCATTCGAGTAGGTTTATTTTGTCCCACGTTGTTTCATGATTGCATCCACGTAGTTAATTGATGTGACAAATGTCATCTATATGCACATAAGGCTCGGGCACCACCTACCCTCTTTCACCCTATAATCACGTCGACCCCTTCTGTAAATGGGGCATCAATTTCATGAAATGAAAACCTTCATCCAGCAATGGACACAAGTACATTGTAGTCATCATTCACTACTTTACCAACTGGGATGAAGCAATGCCCGCATTCAACAATACGATTGACACAACAATGCATTTTTCTTCAACCATATCATCTCTTGCTTCGAGTTCCCCCTAGAACTAGTCTTCGACCACGAC
Organism: Picea sitchensis; assembly: GCA_010110895.2. Classification (NCBI taxonomy): domain Eukaryota; kingdom Viridiplantae; phylum Streptophyta; class Pinopsida; order Pinales; family Pinaceae; genus Picea; species Picea sitchensis. The sequence continues at coordinate 106,043 of SNQJ01S0037421.1, forward strand.
AAGCACTTCGAGAATGAAATATTCATGGAGCTATCATCCAAATTATGATTCACCTATGAGTTCACCTCACCCTATTACCCACAATCCAATGGGCAAGTCAAGGTCGTCAACAAGGTGCTCAAAACTATGCTTCAATGCACAGTTGAAAAACATAAGACCAATTGGCATCATATGATTTTTATAGCTTTATGGGCATAGCATATGGCTATCAAAAAAACCATCGGTTTCATGCCCTTCCACTTATTCCACGGCATTGGATCCGTACTCCACATTGAGTGTGAAATCCCAATGTTGTGCACTATGATCGAGCTCTTACCCAACACACCGTCACTTGAGTGACGATTGTTCGGCCTCGAATCACTCAATGAAGATCAGAGGGCATCCTTATAGAAAAAAGAAGCAACAAAAAAGAGTACCAAATATACCTTTGATTGCCAAGTTAACCTTTGGTCATTTACTGCAAGAGACCTTTTGTTGGCCTACAATATTTCCCACAATACCCTCGACCATGAAAAGTTTGAATCCTATGGTGAGGACCCTATTTCATCTGTCATTACCTTACTAAGGGTGCCTACATCATATAAAACCTTGACGACACTTCCCTCAAGGACTCGATCAATGGGTTATAATTGAAAAAATTCTACGCCTTCATGTAACCATTTTACTTTAGGTTTTCCTTTCATTCCTAGTTGTTTTTAGTCTTTTTTGATATAGCTCTCTCATTCTGTGAGCCTAATCCAGTGTCCTTGTGTCAACAGATAAATTCTCCATTCATTTATCACATCGGGTACATAAACGGAGCTAGATGTTGGACCAAGAATCTTTACTCGGTGGTCTGATCCATTTACACCCTCGACCATGTGTTGCTCCACTCTAATGGCATATGCCTCCACCCCGCCACCAATAACCAAGATGAATATGTTGTCATAATTGGTCTCCTCTCTGAGTCTAGTCACCTTCATATTTGTCACCTTAATGTTCTCTTATTTTCTTAGCTCATTGTCCAGTAGCTCAACAATGTGTATCGTGTCCTTGATCCATGCCTATATCACAAGTACTTGCAAGTCAAAATTTTGCTATGGAATTTCGAGTCAATAACATTTGCTCATATTTCTAGAAACCACAACTAGATGGAAGATAACATGGCTAATCAAGTACTATATTGGAATTTATCACATTAACATACATATTTCATTCATCCATCAACAAATAAAAAAAAAACAAATATCAAATACATACACACATTTCCCAAAAGGTATACTCATATATATAGATTGCTCATGTGTTTGATACAAAAATACATACATATACGCCTTAGCCCCATCGCTAGGCCCTCTCATCATATCTATACAAAAAGGGGAGTTCAAAATGATTCCTACATAATAAAAAATCATGCCCATCATGTATGAGGCCCTCCTGCCACCTAGGGTGACCCTATCTACGATACATCATCACCAACTAGTGGAGCTACCCCAGAAGGAATATCCACAGCAGGAATTATCCCCATCATAGCCGCACCCTCGACCACTGCCCATCGAATCACTGATCACCAGTGCGGGTCCCCACCAATTCATAACTCATGATACCCTCGTCACATATGATTAACTATACATAATTACAAGTTCCATTCCTAGGTTAACACCATCCCAAACATGAAATTAATTCATGCTAAATTAAAGGGGAAAGAAATCTTCTTCAAGGCTAGACCATATTAGGCCCTAAAAAGACAAGGACTTTGGATAAAATAGAATCCTTCAATCATGATTCTCTTTTTTCCTCATAAACACTTTTCCTTAGACATTTTAGTTTAAATATTAGTTACACCTATTCATTTAAGGTCTTTAAGACCCTACCAACAATTGGCCTTACCAAAAGTTACAAAGAAAGGTAGGAAAACATTTCCATCTTCTTGGCAATTGCTTAATGATCTTGACATAATTATTACATAATCAATTATCTAACATCAAAATACCAACAATCATTTAGGTCCAATAAGCCCTAGTGTTTTAACTAATCTTTAAACCATAATGGTTGATGCAAACTGTGGCTCAGGAAAGAGGAAAGTCATGATTGAAGGATTCTATTTTTATTTGAAGTCCTTGTCTTTTTAGGGCCTGATATAGTCTACCCTTGAAGAAGAGCTATTGCCATTTTAATCCAATGTGAATTAATTTCATGTTTGGGTTTGTATTAAACTCGAAGTGGAGCATGTAGTTATGTATATTTAGTGATATGTGAGAGTATGGGTTATTTCTTATATCTTCAGTTTATAATGCATTTGTGAAGAGCTAATGTTGCTTGCATGAAACTTGTGGTTGTTTTTAAAGGAAAATTTAGAATGAGCATGGATCTTGTATGCTTTTTGAAATGACCTTTTCTTTATTAAGATTTAAATTTTATGTTAGCTTTGTTTGAGACGAGGTAGTAGGGATGCTAAAAAATAGCGTTCCTTATGTACTTTCAGTATAGACTCAAAGCAAGTGGATTTTTTTTTTTTTTTTTAATGGAAAATGACAATGGTAAAACCCTTTTGATATAAATAAATAACCACCTTTAAGGGTTGAACTTTTATTAAGAAAAAATATAACTTAAAATGAATGAGTTGTGGTATCTTTAACTATTCTTTTGTAACTATCTAAAAAGCTTGGCATTGAGATTATGTTATAGCATTATAACACTGATGCTTTAAGAATTCATTCTTAAGAGTAGATAATTTTTTATTTTTTATTTTTTGGGGGGCATGACTTATTATTAGCCTTTCGGAGGAAAATGACCTTGGGGTTTTAATCTTGATAGCTTGATGAGGTGATAAATATAGGATTATGATTTTAAGTATTAGGAATTTGATATCAAAATTTTGTTATGAATACCCGTTGGTTGAGTGAGGATGGACCTATTTTTCTTCTTGAATGATATTTTCTTGTTGAATATTTGATTTTGTGTTTCCTAGGATTCATTTGAGGTAACAAGGGTGCTACAAATTGGTATACCTTGTGTGGTTTTGTGCTACACAAAAAATTGAGATTGATTTGTTCATCTATGGCCAGCAATGGTTGACAAGAACCTAATAATTTTTTGGTTGGTTTTTTCACACACACACATACACATTGTAGGTGTTTTCCTATTGCATATGAAGCTTGACATGGTTTTGAAAATTATACTATTAAATGGTTATGATTTAACATGTGATCTTGAGTCTTAAATCTATTTTGTGCATATTTTAAATGGAAAAGAGTGTCACTTGTAGAGTGTTACTTGTGTTTATTGTGGAATGTTGGTTAAGAATGGATTTTTGGTGTATTCATTGATAATATTTGAAGTTGTGCATGGTTTGAATTTAGGAATTATGTCTTTCCTTAGATGATTTGAAGTAGCAAGAGTGTTACATATATGTACATCTTGATTATTGAAGAAAAATGGTATATCATATGAGATGTATTGGATGGTTATGGAAACTAGGTGAAGGAAGGTATGGAGGATGTATTTTTCTTATAGATGATAATTCATATAATTTTCCATGAGAGTTATGGAAGTACCTCTTTAGAAATGCTTATGATGATGAATCTATGTTGATGAATATCACAGAGATAGTTATAATGTGTAATATAGTGTGGTGTATGCTTGAGAATTAAGTGGAATATGGATCCATCTTGATTAACTTAGAGATACATTGTTAAGGAATGGTAAGAAATTGTTGAAATATCTCAAATAATAATATCATATAATAATGATGTTATGATAAACATTGGGAGGACCTTCCCTTTTGGAAATCACTAAAAGAATGGTCTGGAAATCACTAAAAGAATGGTCAGACTCTTTGGGAAGGATATTGATTAGTGGATTGAGTAGTTATGTGATGATAGAGGTTATCATCACACACATTCTAATAGTAATTAAGGATGGAAACAACAAGTAAACCTTCCACAATAGTTGAAGGAGAACAAGTCCATGCTATTGATTGTTTATTGAGATAAACTACTATGTTTTATATAAACGATAGGATTCAATGAATATTAAGGATAATTTAACCATACAATTATGAGGAGTAATAATTATTGTATAGGAAATATTGAAGGCATATATTTTCACGAGATGATGGTTGAATTATATTTTTTAATATGGGTATACAATTATAACTCAAGTATTCATGTGTGCATTTTAGTTATCCTTATGGATAGTTTCACAATGGTATTTATGGGATTTGAAGGAAATGTTCATGATATGGAATGAGAATACAAACAAGGGTTTTTATTTAATCTTATCCTATTGAATTGTACATCTAACATTTGAACATAGAGTTAAGACTATATGTGATACCTAGAACTACATTAAAATAAAAATGCTTGTGGAATGCAAATATGTGATGGGATTGTGAAAACAAGTGGCATAGGGAATGTAAGAATGGTTTATCACTCCATGAATATGATGGGATTGTGAAAACAAGTAGCATAGGGAATGAAATAAGGGTTTATCACTTCATGGGTTTATCACTTCATGAATTTGAACACTAGCATATATTAGTTGATTCGGGTAAATTGCAAATGTTAAGTATCATATGTTGTATCTCATTTTGCAGATCTTGATTTAGGATTCAATGGATATGTGAGGTTGTCTTTGAAGTTAACGTAGGACTTGTTGCACCTTGGTAATATTTAAAATTCATCAGAATGATATGGTAATCCATCGAAACGAGAGGTGAATTTAATAATTGATGCTTCAGATAAAGGGATCAACATGCAAAATCAAAACTCAATAATGATTGAGTTGGGTAAGTGTGTTGTTATTTATGAAACAATATTTTGAATATGATGTCTTGGTTTATGGTATGTTAATATTTGGTCGAACCTTTTCTAGTATATCATGGAAATATTGGCTATAGGTTCCATGGGTGGTATTCTATTGATTTAGTGTAGCTAATTGTTCTCACATGGGCTTCACATTGTTGACAAATATCTTATCATGTTCATTCATGAAGGGGGTTTTTAAATTGTGAAAAATAAAGTCAATATATTGTAGGTATTGGGGGGGCATGTGCTCTTAGGGGGTTTATAGGTATTGGGGGTATAAAAAGGGGTATCTAGTAAAAATAAGGGTTTCAACAAAAGTATTTTGGGAGGTATTTATCAATATATAGTGAAATTAAGGGTATTCTTTAATATCCCACAAACGAAGCAGCTATGTCACATGTGCATTGAGTGAATAGATCATGATTGTTCTTGGGAAAATATTTATTTTATGGTTTTGTATGGATTGTGATGTAGTTATGAATTGGATATGAATGGGATATTTGTATGGCTAAGTATGATGATATATTTTGTGTGTGTGTGTGTGTGTGTGTGTGTGTGTGTGTGTGTGTGTGTGTGAGAGAGAGAGAGAGAGAGAGAGAGAGAGAGAGAGAGA
>SNQJ01S0037421.1:111492-122876 GCA_010110895.2 Picea sitchensis
AGAGAGAGAGAGAGAGAGAGAGAGAGAGAGATGTATTGTTTCTAATTGATTTATGCAAGGAATTCATAATGAATATATTAATTAGATCCATTGAGGAAAAAATAAAACTAAGATTGAGTTAATTATATGACATTAGACTTGATCTATCGACACTATCATGATGATGCACAAGAGGTCGAGACCTTATTTATGATTGATTTTAATAGTACCAATTTATTAAGACTATGTGAAAACTTCATGCCAATTTTTGTTCCAAGGGGGAAGGTATGTAACACCACTCCTTGCCTAACTCTACTTTTAGAAGGATTACACGATTAATCCAAGGATTAACTGAAGAGCTTGATGACCATTCTCTATATACATGACATATGGAATGTACATGATTGATTGAATGTATTTGATATTCCTATTTGTTGAGTTGATTAGCATATACCATGATAGATATATGCTTCGATCATGAAATTAATACTAATGTTATAAACTAGTGAGCTAGTGTGAGTGTGGCAGGGAAGCCTAGACTTGCTAGTTGATATGGAACCATGAAATCTGAAAGTCGATTTACCAATATTAAATGGGAGTATGATGTTTTGGCAACAATACACGTGGAAGGAAACACATTATTCAAATAACAATGTTATCTTTAAATTTATATACTTGATATGTGAAAATTTGCATATATGTAGACCACAGGGTGAGGCCTTTCCAAACCAACAACATATGGATGTGGACTTAAAACCACGACTTGAAAAAGACATGTAGTCTTTAACAAAAAACCAAAATAAAGGTACCTATGTCATAGAGACAAGGATGCAAATTCCATATTTCCTAGTTAGGATCAAGAGTTGCATAGTAAGGGTGTGGAACCTTACTCCCCAAAGGTTCCATATTTCCAAGCTAAGAAAGGTAATTACAATTTGGACCCTCAGGGGATTAAGAGAAGTGATTATTTACCTACTTAGGAGGGGAAAATATCTACTATGGTTTTGGGGGGTTTTCATCCAAGTAGAGGTTGTGAGTTCATGCAACTCGAGGGTCTCAAGGGAAAATGTTTTCCATTAGAGAGGATGAGAGGAAAATCAGTTGGAATTAGATGGTTGGCATAAGAGAGGAAGAAAAGAATGTTGAACCATTGGTATATCAACTAAGGACTAAAATTTAAACATGTATAAAAGGAAACTCCTTGTCTATTTCAAATTTGGGTTTATAGACTCTTCTGAATTTAATTATAGCTAAGATTTTGAATACTAATGTAAAGTTTATTTATTTTTATGAAATAATTAGATCTGGTTGGAACTAACCCTGGATGAAACTAATGTAGAAAATAATGTGTGGCTAAGTGATTACACGTTGGGTATATATTAGTTTTCAACTATGATTCACTACTGTAATTACTAGCAAATCAAGTAATTTTGACTAAATTGTGGTGTATCTTTGATTACATGATCAAGATTACAAATAATATTGCAAGGTTTGCTTACTAAGTCTCAGATTTTTATTTTATTTTTACTCCTTTGTCATTGCTATCAAATTTTATTGATTTTATTTTATTTCCTTAAATCTAATTTGGGACTGCTATTTTGTTGGCGTGAAGCATATAACAGATTTCCATGTTGTTTGTACAAGTAATAGTTATGGCATTGTAGATGGGATTCTATTTGTTTTACAACTTTAGTTACTAAAATTTATCAACCATTTTTTTCATAAATGTACATGTGAAGTGTTTATTTAAGATCATGAGAATGGATGAGTATAATTATGCACTTATACAACTTGATTATTTAATAAAATAATAATATCAACATAATCCTTATTGGCATGCATGTTCTCTGTAACTTATCCCTATAAAATTTATGGGTAATTAAGAAAAAATATAGCTCTGATACCACATGTGACACCCTATCTACCAATATAGGAAACATAAATCAAATCATGGAAGAATGGTCATTGAATTTGTTTTTAACAACTGTATATATATATATATATATATATCCTTGGGATTGCATTACCTGTAACATAAACAGTAAGTATGAAGATTCATAGGTGATAAGAAGAGTCGTCTGTTGGGGAATACCAACACTCACACTTTGTATATTTATTGAATCTCAAGCTAACGCAATAACACAAAAATGGAGTTACGATTTCTACCAATACCTGGCCTGACAATGGTATAAGAGATGGGATAACTCCATGATTTTATTCCTTGGAATTTCCTTTCCTCTTGTGAACAAACAATGCCTTCACTATGCCTAACCAATCCATTCATGTCTCAGTTATTCCACAAACATTCGTGCCACATATTCAAGTATTTGAAACCCTAATTCATGTTCCACCAGTTTGTGTTAGCTCTATTAGGTATGCGCATGACTGTTCCTTGCTCATAGGCTTGGAGATAAATCGGTCCAACCTCCCCTCTACTGGTTGATGTAGAAAGTGTTTGAAGGATGGCACCAGGGTTTCTTCCTCATGCATTCCATGCTCTCCAGTATGCATTCCATATTATGTTATTTTCTTTTCCTCACGTGCAGTCTCTGCATGGACTTGTGTTCAAGACCTACCCCTCGACTATTATCTGCATGTGTAATACCCCAAGGATGAGCCCCAATTGTATTTGTGAATTTTAAACATGTTTTGTAGGCTGGTGAGCCGAGTGTTGATAATATGGTGGGCTTATGTGTTTACTAGGCCAGAGATCCTATATGCTTAAGGCCAAGAGCCTGATCTTGTACATGTAATTATGCACATGATTAATAAAGATTAAAAATCACTACATGTAGACCGACCACAAAGAAAGAGTGACGGGGGAGTAAGATTCCACAAGGTGGGTAAGGGAAAGGGGGATGAAAGGTTGGAAAGGGGGCTTAAGTCCTTGAGAATAATAATTTATTATTATTCCAAAGCTATCCGAAAGACATTTTTTTATCCTAAGTCCTTAGAGAGGCAACGTGGGAAAAAGGGTAATGCATGCAGCTCCAGGAAGACAAGTGTCGACCTGGGAGCATGCAATTAAAGGTTGCAGAAGTTAGCCATGTGGGGGATTGGCGCTTTCATTCTCCCATCCTCTACATGAGTCCATGGTCATCCTGCACCTGAACCCATTTTTCTTCTATGATCGACCTCTACACCCTCACGAATCTCTAGAACCAGAAACCGTGATGTCGACCTGTGTCATTTTACTGCGAAGCCCGACATATCCTAGATATGGCCTGAGCTGTGTTGTGTCTTAGTGTGGATTGTTGTCATTTTTGGACACATATACCCAATTTCCTATTACAATTGTCACCCGTGAGTTACTGAATGTTGTTGTTGTTGTTACCCGTTCCTTGCTAAAACTGAGTCAAAAGTGGCTGAAAAAGTAGGTTGTCAGGCCCGTGGTAGAAGCTACAGGTTTTCAAGCCCATGAGCAGCTCTCTCTAGGTGAGAGAGTTTTTTGGGAAGTGTTTTTCTCCCAGAGAGAGTCCAACACCAGCTATGGAGCTCCAAGAATTCATGATCCGACCTGTTGTCGAGACCTTGAGAGGAGGTGAAGCAATCGATGGAATGTGGGATAGTGAAGGTGTATACTCCTAGGTGGAGTAGGCATGTCGGGAATGAGATTATGTGAGTAATGGGCATAAGAAGTCTCCTGGAGAGAATCCTGCGGTACTAAGGAGTTTGAATATGTATTCCAGGAAGTACTAGGACTACCCCAAAGAGAGATATTAACTTCTCTATAAACTTGATGCCTGGAGAAGCTCCAATGTCAAAAGCTCCTTACAGAACGAGTATGCCAAAGATAAAAGAACTGCAGTTGCAGCTTGAAGAGATACTGAAGAAGGGGTATATACACCCAAGTGTGTCACCTTGGGGTGCCCCAGTCCTATTCATGAAGAAGAAGGATGGGACGTTGAGATTGTGCATCGATTTCATACAATTGACCAGAGTGACTATTAAGAACAAGTATCCTCTGCCAAGGATCGATGATCTCTCTGATCAGTTGAAGGATGCTAAGATCTTTTCAAAAATAGAAATCAGGTCAGGATATCACCAGGTAATAATAAAAGATGAAGACATCAACAAGACCACCTATAGAACAAGGTATGGTCATTATGAATTCAAACTGGTGCCATTTGGGTTGTCAAATGCACCTGTTGTTTCATGTGTTTAATGAATGGGGTATTCAAGGAATATGTAGACAAGTTTGTCATAATCATTTTGGATGACATCCTGGTGTATTCCAATTCAGAGGAAGAGCATGAACAACATCCGAGGATGGTGTTGCGGGTGGTAAGAGAGCACCAGCTTTATGCCAAATTGAGAAAGTGCTCATTTTATCAAAAGAAAATCCATTACTTGGGGCATATCATTTCAAAGGATGGGATAGTTGTGGATCTTGAGAAGATAGAAGCCATCAGAGAATGGTTAGCGCCGAAGAATGTAATAGAAGTCATATCCTTTATGGGTCTTGCTGACTATTACAGAAGGTTCATTGTAGGGTTCTCAAGGATAGCTCACCCTATCACTTCCTTTCAAAGGAAGGAGAAGAAGTTTCAGTGGACGGATGAATGTGAGAGAAGTTTCCTGCAATTGAAGCAACAATTAACCAATGCTCTAATCCCAAGGATTGCGGATCCAAATGAGGAATTTGTAGTGTGTATAAACACATTCAAAGAAGGAATGGGAGGAGTCCTTAGCCATAATGGATTCATGATATGTTATGAGTCTAGAAAACTGAAAGAGCATGAAAAGAACTATGCAACTCATGATTTGGAGTTGGCAACTATTGTTCATGCTCTAATGAAATGGAAGCATTACCTCATGGGAAGGAAGTTCGAATTGAGGACTTACCATAACGTTTCGAAGTATTTTTTTGATCATCTAACCTTAAATGCTAGGCAGAGTAGGTGGTTAGAATTCCTTTGTGAGTATGACTTTGATATCAAGCATATCAAAGGTAAAAAGAACAAAGTGGTTGATGCACTCAGTAGGAGAGTGCATGAATGACATGCTATAGCCATTATCATGTACCAAACTGACATTAAGGACAAAATTTTGGAAGCTGCAAATGCAGATTTGCAGTACATGGAGTTGGTAGGAAAGTTACAACAAGGTGATATGCCACCGAACGTGGAATATTATAAGTTGGGATCTAATGGAACACTCATGTACAAAAAAAAAGTTTATGTACCCAATGTCTAGGAATTGAAACTTATGATTTTGAAAGAAATTCATAATGTGCCTTATGTTGGGCACCCTGGATATCAGAAAATTGTGGCAACAGTCAAGAGCCATTACTTTTGGCCAGGAATGAAGAAAGATATTATAGAATACATCACCAGATGTATGGAGTGTCATAAAGTTAAAGATGAGAACAGGCACCCAGCAGGGTTTCTACAACTTTTACCCATTCCTGAGTGGAAGTGGGAAGTGGTGACAATGGATTTCATCATAGGATTGCCCAGAATGAGAAAGAAACATGATTCAATCATGGTGGTGGTGGACAAGCTTACGAAAGCTGCCCATTTTATCCCATTGAAGACTACTCACAAGGAATCCAATGTTGCCGATATATTTATGAGGGAAATAGCACGATTGCATGGTGTTCCCAAGACAGTTTGTGTCTGACAGAGACCCAAAATTTACCTCAAAATTTTAGAAAGGGTTATTCAAGGGGTTCAGAATGGATCTAAACTTCAGCACAACCTATAATACTGAGTTTGATGGGTAGACAGAGTGGGTGAATCAAGTAATAGAAGACATGATAAGGATGTATGTGATGGAAAAACCATCTGAATGGGATGACTACCTACACTTGGTAGAATTCGCCTACAACAATGGGTATCAAGCATCATTGAAGATGAGCCCATTTGAAGCACTTTATGGCAAAAAGTACAACACTCCAATAAGCTGGGACAACCCAGCTGATAGAGCAGTAGTTGGGCCAGATTTTCTCAAGGAAATGGAAGAGAAAGTGTTGAAAATTAAGCAGAATTTGAAGGTTGCCCAAGACAGAAAAAAAAAAATTATGCTGATAAGAACAAAACCCACTGAGAGTTTAAAGTGGGTGATCATGTTTTCTTGAAATTCAAAGCCAACTAAAGTTATTTGAAGCTGGGAAACTATTACAAGTTGGCGGCCATATTTTGTGGACCATTTGAAATCCTAGAAAGGATTGGATCTGTAGCATATATGATTGCATTGCCTGCATCCATGACTATACATAGTTTGTTTCATGGTTCATTGCTTAAGAAATATATACCTGATCCTAATCATGTGATTGATTGGAATGTGATTCAAGTGGAGCAAGAAGGCATCTTCCAGGTGCATCTGACGCACATATTGGACTGGAAGAGAAAGCAACACCGGAATCGAACCATAGGGCTTGTAAAGGTCCAGTGGACCTGGTACGGTCTGAAGGACGTGACATGGGAGCATGAGGATGCTATGCAGGCAGAATACCCGCATTGTTTTGAAGCTTTTGGGAATCTTATTGATGTTGTATAAAGAGTTTCACTGAGGACAATGTAAAAATAAAGGGAGGGGATTGTAATACCCGAAGGATGAGCCCCATTTATATTTGTGAATTGTAAGCATGTTTTTTAGGCTGGTGAGCCAAAGTGTTGATAAGTTGGTGGGATTATGTCTTTACTAGGCCAGAGAACCTAGATGCTTAAGGCCAGGAGCCTAATTTTGTACATGTAATTATGCACATGATTAAAAAATATTAAACATTGTTGAGTGCAAATTGACCACGAAGAAAGAGTGATGGGGGAATAAGATTCCACAAGGTGGATAAGGGAAAGGGGGCTAAAAGGTTGGAAAGGGGGCTAATCTTAGGGTCTTAATTCCTTGAGAATAATAATTTATTGTTATTCCAAAGCTATGTGAAAGACATGTTTTTAGCCTAAGTCCTGGGAGAGGCAACGTGAGAAAAAGGGGAACGCATGCAGCTCCAGGAAAACAAGTGTCGACCTGGGCACATGAATTTAAACATTACAAAATTCATTCATGTGGGGGATTGGCACTTGCATTCTCCCATCCTTCGCCTGAGTCCATGGCCAACCTGCACCTGAACCTGTTTTGCTTCTGTGACAAACCTCTACACCCTCATACATATCTGGAAATAGAAACTGTGAAGCAGACCTGTGCCGTTTTACTTTCAAGCCCGCCATATCCTCGATATGGCCTAGGCTATGTTGTTTCTTAGTGTGGACTATTTCCGTTTTTGGACGTCTATACCCAATTTCCTGTTGTAGCTGTCACCCGTGAATTAACTGAATTTTGTTGTTGTTGTTGTTACCCGTTCCTTGCTGAAACTGAGTCGAAAGTGGCTGAAGAATGGGGTTGTCAAGCACATGGTAGAAGAGGTAGGTTTTCAGGCCTATGAGAAGCTCTCTCCAGGTGAGAGAGTTTGTTGGGAAGTGGTTTTCTCCTAGAGAGAGTCCAACACCAGCTATTGAGCTCTGAGAATTCTTGATTCGGCTTGTTGTCGAGACCCTGAGAGGAGGTGAAGCAACCGATGGACTGTGGGATAGTGAAGGTGTATACTCTTGGGTGGAACAGGCATGTGGGGAATGAGATTCTGTGAGTAGTGGGCATAAGAAGGCTCCTAGAGAGAATCCTTCTAGTTGCATTGTGCAGTTTTCCTGTAACCTCGGCCCAGACTAGGATTCCCTTACCCTGGGTGGAGCTTAGTCCCAACTCAGGGGTGACCCACTGTTGAGCGTGATGAGAAGTGTGGTCTAAGGCTGGGAGGTTCATGGAAGGTCTACACATAGTTGGTGGTGTACTCCATTTGAAAAGATAAGTATCATTACTGTGATTAAATTTATATGTAATTCATGTATGTGATGCTTGAATGTTATCATGTATTCCGTTGTGTATATGAATTACTGTTAATTCCATTAATTCTGTATCTTAGCAGTAATTATGTGATTACTTTGTATTGTTTGGTTAAATTTCATTAAATATTCATGTTATATATATGTATGTATGATTCTGCGTAGTAGAATTGCCCGACAATGGAGTGATGGTCGGGGACGTTACAAATTGGTATCAGAACTGAGTACAGTGTCTGAGTAGTGACATTTCTCGACCGGTTGATGGATGGGGATGTTACAACATCGACCTGCAAATTCACCTTGGTTTGTATTTCATGGTCATTTTCCTTGCAAGAAGAGGACTGAAATCATTATTTCATATTGAAATGAATCTCCTCATCTTGGTCCATTTTGGTAGTTGACAAACTCACAACAACAATGGTTCAAAATCGAACACTAGTTATATACATGGTTTCCTATACTCCTTGAATAAAATGCTTAGGCGCCCGAGAGGAATTGAAGATCTAGGAAATATGGCATGCATTACCCAAATATGTCCCTATTGCAAAATAACATAATGGCAACAGTCAAGGAGGTGAAAAATAAAGTGACGTGCAATGAAAAAAAAATGTGCCCTTGCTAGGAGGGGAAAGTTGTAAGGGCACTGTTTGGTCCAGTTTTCATCCCTCGGGTATCATAGCTTTTCAAGGAGATCGAGAATGATAGAACATAGATAGAAATGGTGCATAATATCCACTCTCCTCCTCATGGTGCGTAATTATCATATATAATTAAGAAAATTCCACTTATTATCTTTTACAAGCTTTAATTGTAACCTTTAGTTAGTGTATTGGTGGTGATTGCAATATTGTTGAAGAAGACCAATAAGGGGCACAATTTATCTATCTATTTCTATACTCAAGCATATTTCATATGTTAGTAAGAAAGTGGGTGCAAGGGTTGTGGGGCCTTTAACAAGAGGTATAAGTATAGTGCACTTAGTGCATGAGTGTGGAGGGGGTTAAGGGTCGAGCATAGGTTATTCCTAGGACTATATGGAGCTAGGGGAGTCTAGGTCATGGTCTAGGTCAAGTTATAGATCATGTTCTAGTTCATGGTTGTGGTCATGTTCTATTCATGGTATAGGTCTAGTTCATGGTCTAGGTCTAGATCTAGGTCTATGTCATGGTCTAGGTCTTGCCATGTCTAGGTCTTTATATGTCTAGGCCTAGGTAAAGGTCTTGACATGTCTAAGTCAAGGCCATTTCTTTCTTTGCGATGTACCAAACTTGCTATAGTGTGTGAGAGTCTGAGAGGGATAGAGAGGAGTACATAGAAGGGGGGTAGAGAGAGAGTGTATGAGAGTGTGAGATTCATAGAGAGGAATAAAGAGAGTGGGGGTGGAGAGAGAGGAAGAAAGAGAGTGTGAGAGGGGAAGAGAGGAAGACAGCGAGAGGGTGGTGAATAGAGAGGAACAAAGAGAGTGTGAGAGGGGGAGAGAGGAAGACAAAGGGAATGTGTGAGAGTGAGGGCGAGGGAGATATGGGGATGTAGAGAGAGAGTGAGATGAAGGGGGGAAGAGGGGGAAAATAGAGAAAGGAGGGGAGAGTGGGGGAGAAAGAGGGAGGGGGATACAATGAGAAAGAGAGGGAGGGTTACATGCAAGAGGTAAAGAGAGAAGGGTGGTAGAGAGGGATTGTTTGAGAGTGTGAGAGGGTGGGAGAGGGAGACCAAGAGGGGGGGAAGAGAGAGAGAGAGAGAGGAAGGGGGGTAAAGAGGTAAAGAAAGAAAGGGGGGCATAGTGGGGGATAGAGAGGGAGGGGGATACAAAATGAGGGGGAGAGAGGGGTAGATGTAGGAGAGAGAGGGAGAGAGAGAGAGAGAGAGAGAGAAGTATGAAGGGAGTGTTTAATATTTTGATAGGGAGGGAGAGGGAGACAAAGAGGGGGGAGGA
Source organism: Picea sitchensis (assembly GCA_010110895.2). Taxonomy (NCBI): domain Eukaryota; kingdom Viridiplantae; phylum Streptophyta; class Pinopsida; order Pinales; family Pinaceae; genus Picea; species Picea sitchensis. Next base: position 121,243 of record SNQJ01S0037421.1, read on the forward strand.
AGAGAGAGAGAATGAGAACTAGGGGGGAGAGAGAGGTAATAGGGCTAGAAAGAGGTAAAAAGAGATGGGGGATAGAGAGGGCGTGTTTGAGAGTGTTAGAGGGAGGGAAGGGTGAGTTGAGAGAGAGAGTGAGAGGAGGAGGGAGAGAGAGGGAAGCGGGGTAAATAGGTAAAGAGACAAATGGGGAAAAGTCGGGGATAAAGAGGGAGGGGGATACAAAGTGAAGAGGAGAGAGGGGTAGATGGAGGGGAGAGAGAGAGAGAGAGAGAGGAGAGATAGTGGGAGGGAGGTGTTAATCTCTAGTTTTGACTATATTTTTTCCTATATCATGTCAAATATACCCCCATTTTCATATCTAGTATCAATTCCTTCTGGCCTTACCACGACACATTTGACATCCTTTTACAACTAAATGGTGCTATTCAAGGTATTACTATGATTCAAGTTATTTGAAATGTATTTTGATATTTTAAACTAATATTGATGCTAACGTGACATGAGTTAGGTACTTGTCCCTTGAAACAGACTTATCAGTACCAGGTACCGGCTCGCACTTAGTGGAGATGCCAAAGACTTGCACGACATGGCCAGATTAGATTGACAGTCCAATTCATGTAATTGATTGAGTCATAACTCAATATGATGACTCAGGGCGAGATTGTAGAACTATTTTATTATAATACTTTATGATCCACGCTTCTTGACACTGAGTGTCATGAAGCTGTGAAGTTAGTTCTAACTGACTATGAGTCATTTTCAGATCTAAGATTCACTTAGATTAATGCACCTATGTTCAAAAATATTTGGAGAGGATCTATATAAACTGGGATCGCTCTCAAGAAACGTTGGTTACGATATGCTATGCGATACGATTTCTGATAATACAACTTGCTATGCATTATGTTATTCGCTGTTAGAATGATTTGAGTTTATTTTATGAATTATGGAGCGTGAAGTATGAAACAATTTTTGCATGGAATAATCTGAGTAGCTCTGGTTCCATTTTAGGGAGATTGCACCTCTTGGTTGGGCCCACCAACAGGTTCAATTCGCTGTCTCTTTTTCACAGTAGAGTTAGTTTACTTTTAGTTCTAGAATCTGCATGTGAGTTAGTTTTTGAACTTGAAATTACTCTGTTAAATTCTGGCTTAGCCATTTTTTGATAATATCATTTGCAGTTTGATATTATCTTATAGATCGATGAATTTTGAATGAGTTAATTATCCTTGTAGAATTTGAATAATGAACCAAGTGCTTAATTTAGATTTTCTATGTTTTCTGGTTTCCAGTTCGATCATGATTCAAAGATAATCAGAGTTTAGACTTACTTTGTTCTGTTAAGATAGATAGATTATAATTTGATTAAAGGAAGCTTCCAGTACCTGTAGGGTAAAATAGGATATTTATTTGTTTCACCTGTGTTAGATTTAGAACTGCTTGATGTTTAGATTAAAAGGTTTTTTTTTTTTTTTAATGGTTTAGATAGATATAATGATGATTAGATGTTCAAGATAATGGTAGATAGTCTTGGGTGATTATATTAGATTAGGAATAGAAATACCTTTACTTAAACTCAGAACTGTTTCCATTTGATTAAATTAGACAACAAATGATTAGTTTCAAGATAATCATTA
>SNQJ01S0037421.1:122886-136219 GCA_010110895.2 Picea sitchensis
TCTCTCTCTCTCTCTCTCTCTCTCTCTATATATATATATATATATTATTCAACAGTGTTTTTAGTCTTTTTTTCATGCTTCTTTCATTCTTAGAAATTGTTTTTACCATTTACTTTTTTGAAGTTACGATTTTTCATATTATTTTTTCTTCTTAATTAATTTATTGTTCCATACTTTTTAAATATAGTGAAAAACATCATTTTAACGCATTGTTTACCTTTACTTCAATAAATCGAAAACAATTCTAGTTAAATAACACTATTTTTGAATATTTAGAAAACAAATACACATTTTATAGCCATATATAANCTCTATATATATATATATATATTATTCAACAGTGTTTTTAGTCTTTTTTTCATGCTTCTTTCATTCTTAGAAATTGTCTTTACCATTTACTTTTTTGAAGTTACGATTTTTCATATTATTTTTTCTTCTTAATTAATTTATCGTTCCATACTTTTTAAATATAGTGAAAAACATCATTTTAACGCATTGTTTACCTTTACTTCAATAAATCGAAAACAATTCTAGTTAAATAACACTATTTTTGAATATTTAGAAAACAAATACACATTTTATAGCCATATATAATAAAAAAACCTATACATTTTGGTACATATTCCTTAAAATAACATGTCAAATAAAGCATTTTAATGGACATAATTGAACAAAAAAAGTCTAAATTTTATTAAAAAATTGTCATTTTCTTTCATATTTTTATACATTTGAAGTAAAAAAATGACAACATTTAATAAAAATTTCCAATGTATAGTGATTCACATACAAATAAAATGAAAAAATAAAAACAATAAAAAGATTCATCACAAAACAACAATAGATACATCTTTATTCTTATTTTAAAATATGAAAGTCAAATCATTAGAGATATAACTCATAAAATTTTTGTAAAATTGAGCATCGTCTTAAAAGGCATATTTAAACTAATCAACAATATAATATATCGCAAATTCAACATTCTCAATAGACACATTATCATCTTCTTCGACATCATTTTGTGCTTACATTGTGTCACTTTTTTCTTCCATTGGTTCTTTGATATCTGCAAGTTCTCCAAAGTGATCATTTCCAATCATTCCTCCTAATGGTACTTGAGGTTCCTTTTCCAATTTTTCCACCTTTGATTCACAAAAATCTCCTTTCCTCGAGCCAACTTCTTGCATTTCATCTGGAAGAGCTAGAATAACATTAATTCTTTGTTGATAAAACTGCATTGCATTGGGTCATTTTCAATGGCTATGCAATTCCTTCCTTTCTATAGGAAACACACTAATGTTGTACCTAATCGTCAAATACGAAATAAATAATGAAGTTAAATATTGTAAAAAGACATAAATTAAAAATAATATAAGATTGAAGCATGAATTCATAAATATTAGATCATAATTCTTACCTGAACCCGAGAACATATCCAAAACCCAATCTCCTTCCTTTGAAAATTTATCTATAAGATAATTAAGTAATGCTTGTGTTTTTTTATAAATGTTAAACATCTCTCCTTTCAAATGTTTTTCCTCATATTTTATCTTTCTAACCACAACATTGTATATCAATATACTACTAGGAGTCTCTCCATCATTTGCATTGGCAAGAATAGAATTATAAGAATCATCTTTTGTCCAGGTTGCAAGATGTATAGTCTCAAAATCAAGTTTAAATGATTCTTTCTTGGAGCTTTGAATATTAGGCTTGTGCATGTAACATAAATAAGCGAAAATTCAATTAACTTGTGAATTAATAAAATTGTTTTCTAATCTTAATTGCTAAACATACACATTCAATATCTTACCAAATAAACTGCATCCTTGTCTTTTCTTTCCCCTTGAAGCTTGATTGTACTAATCCTTGTTGTGTTTCTAATTGAAATACTAGAAATATCCAAAATGGTATTGTAACTTCTGTAAATCCCATAACCACTTTACTGAAAGCTTGGTAGGTATAAGGATTAGTATCATATCCAATGTTTTGGATATTATAACCATGAGGGGTATCCGCAATAACTAGGGAGTATTCTTTTCTAGGAACAATATTTGCAAGTTTTTCATAATCACCTAATATAAATTTATATTGAACAGTGTTGAGTCCATTCCAAATGTTGCAATCAAGGGTGTCATCAAGTTGAACATTTTGAACACGTCTCCTTTCTCTTTCAAACTTGGCTTTTTGAATAAAACTTTTGAAAGTTTCAGGTACTCCATTTGCATTCTTCTTTGGAATCTTTAATGAAACACACACACACACACACACACACACACACACACACACACACATATAACTATTAAAATATAAATAAATTAACTTACAAATGAATAATATGAATGTAATAAATCAACATACCTTTTTGAGTGCAACAAAAAATTGATTCAATACTACTGAAGAGCTTGAATCTGGATAGTTGAGTTTAACATCATCCCAACTTTCTTCATTCAACATATTGACCACTTCCTCTTGTATTTTCATATACACCTTGTGACTAAATAAAAAAATAATAATGTTAAATTGATATGTTAAACTGAAAAAAATTAATTTTATTGTCCTAACATAAATAAAAATAACTCAACAAACTTGCTTTTTAAATTCATCACACATTTCTTCCATTGACAATTCTCCTGACCTAACACGTGATAATATGGTTATGAAAAGTTTACCATCCTTCACTCCTTGTATTCATATACAAGGTGTTATAGTCATATCATCAGGAAGATTTTTTATGTGAGGACCTATCTTACTTGTGCCACATATCAATGGTTTAGCCCTATTAACTCTCTGATTTTTTATACTAATATCTTCCCATAGGGTGAATATCTCATCTATCAAATCCCATTCATGTCCAGTTCTAAATCCCAATTGAAAATAGTTATCCACAACTCTAAATATATCACTTCCTTTGCGATATTTTTCTTTTGTATTTTCATCATCAAGTGGGAATCCTATATCCATACAACATTGCTTCTGAAACTCAACATCAACATTTGATCTCTCCCCATGGCATATTTCAGAAAATTCATTATGGATAAATCTCACCCTTTGAATGAAGGTCATAGACATTATGTACTCATTGTTTGTTTTATGATCCCATGCCAATAAATTTTCTTTCGAATATGTTAAATCGACATAAATTATGCATTTGCCTGTCTCAAAAGGAAGATTATTGGGAAATTATTGCATCAATTCTCTCCTAGCCTCTACATAATGATTTCCTCCAATCACATAATATTTGTAGTCAAAACATTTTGATCTATCAAATTATTCCATCGTAGGAACTTTCATTGGGCCAACAAGAGCTAGGTAGTCAACCACATGTGCATATGGATTGTACCCAATCAATGCTTTCAAATTGTGAATATGCAATTGATGCGGTTTTCTAATTTGATATTTTTCTTGCCCTTCTGTGGGTTTATAGAGGTGTTTCACATTCAACTGAAATGAGTGGCCATCATCAACTAAGTTTTTCTTCCTCATTCTATTTTGAATGGCATTTTGTGTTTTTTTCATAATACCATCCTCTAAATCAACACCTGGTGTTATTATTTCTCTGTTACCTTTAGGACTTTCACTATAATACTCTGAGCTAATGATGGTTTCTTGAACATTATCAACATTATTTTTCTTCCTCTTATGATTTAAATGTGTTTCATCTAAATCAATGATTTCTTCATAATCAATAGGAATAGGCTCATCATCAACCATCTCTATTTTGCATTTATCTTGTTTTTTCTTTTTACGAGAAGGAATGATAGCCTCATTGGGAATGATATCAACAAAATCTTCATTTGGAGTTTCCTCATTTTCAAATGTAACCCTTTTAGGATTTCTAGAATGATGATTTTTCTTTCTTCTTTCATGTTCTTCTATGTCTACTCTTGCAGGTTCAACCTCCATTACTTTATGTTTCATTTTCCTTCCTTCTTGTGTCTTTTCAATATGAAAAGCATTGATGACATCCATGATATCATTCTCTGTAGAGTAAATACCCACTAACATATGTGAAAGTCATTCAAAAAAATCCTGTAAAAATAAAATATAACATTTTCATCTTAAATAAAATTAAAATATTACCATGATACTAAAAATAATAAACGACACAAAAATAGAAATAAAAAACTTACATTGCCTTTCTCAATGTCATCAACGATGGATGCACATAATTCTGAAAAAACATTCATTCTTGTTATAATTTCTCAATTTGAAACAAGATCTAAACTTGATATAAGTTCTCCCTTGTTTGACAAGTGCATAAACAATATCTGTGTCTGGCACTAAACATATATATTGTAATAAACCAAGTGCCTCATAATTTCCTTGCACATGTTCTAATTCGACACAATACAAATATATATGATCTCCATTGTTTCCTTGCTTGTCTTTAACAAATGAAGAATATTCTTGTTTGTTTTCACCTTCCACATATTTCCACTTTCTAACATTCTTCATTTCCTTTGATAGATTAGGTGTTAAGTTATCATTTTGTTTCCTAACATTCATGGAGGTTCTAGTTGCATTTTTGGATGCCATTATTGCAGGTCATGATCCAAATATATTCATAGATAATCTCTTTCCTGACATTTTCCTATATTAAGATAAAAAAAAAAATTAGGCCTTTCACATTAAGATAAACTAAAAAACACAACAGTGAATATAAAAACTAATTTAGAAACAAATTAATTTTTTTTACACATATGTAAAATAAAATTGACCCATGGACTTATTGGGATTATGCTAGGATCATGGACCGTCACTTGGCCACCGGGGGCCATCCCTATGGCCAAGTCATGGGCATGCCCACAACTTGGACACAAGGCTGGTCGGACTACGGACATATCAAGCATCGCCCCAGTCCCCACAACCAAGCCCTGGGTGCACCCAAGGCTTGGTCGTGGGGACTGGGGCGATGCCCGACATCACCTCAGCCCCCCACAGCTAAGGCACAGACATTTCCCAGTGACCTATATGGGCCAAAAATAATAAAATTTAAGTAAAAAACAATAAAAATCCTAAAAAAACTTTAAAATTATACCTAAATTTGACTTTTTTTCCTTTTTTTTTTCAAAAAATCTTAAGGATTTTGCTAAGAACTTTTGAAAAAAGTCTCAATTTTTTTAAAAAGTTGGGTATATTTTAGAAAAAAGTAGAAAACATGTAAAAAAATTTAAGGTTTTTTAATTTTTGCATGAAAAAATATTATTTGATTCAAAGATAATCTTATAATTGTTGTTTTGGTAAATTCTAAGAATTTAAAAAAAAACTAACCTCTAAAATGCTAGATTATCCTCGGATGTCTTCTCGATGTTTCTTCCTTGTAGCTTGCTCCAAATCCTCGCTTGCTCCAAATCCTAAAACAAATACTGACCAAGATATAAAAAAATATAAAAAGATAAAACAAGATTGTGTATATATAACACAAATGATATAAATTACTGTTAGTATAACGAATGTGGGATAAATAAAAATTAGGTATATTGTCTACATATATACCTACAATTATATGGATCATCAATATGTTTAATAAATGTGGGATAAATAAATAAGTATGATAAATATTGTATTAAACGTGTAAATAACAAAAAAAAGAGTAAAAATTGTTTTTAATTTTTAAGGGAAAATAAGCGAAGAAAATTTGGGGGAAATTTTGGAGGGAAAAATTTGAGGGTGAAATTTTGGAGGGAATATTTTGAGGTGAAATTTTGGGGAATATTTTGGGGGAAAATTTTGGAGGGAAATTATATTTTTTTTTTGGGGGGGGGGGAGCATTTAGAGGGAAAAGGTCATTATGGATGTTATAATAATGTCAGAGGGAGGGTGAGCATTTCTATCATTTTATGTTCTTAGAGAGAATGGATGGCTTCGTCAGATAAAGACGATTTTATTTCTGAGACTTCAAAAAATTGTTCACATACCTCTTTTGTTGGGACTAGGAAATGCCATAGGAATGTTTGTAATGCAAATAAGGCATCATATTTTTTAGCTAGTAATAATTTTGATCATGGTGCAAGCAGTTTTATTCAACATGTTCCTCCTGAAAGTCCTAAATCAGAGGACTTTGAAGGAATCAATGATGAAGAGGAGGAATATGATCGTGATAAATCTAGTCAGCAGTTTAATAGTAATGAAAATAATCAAAATGTAGGTCAAAGTGGAGACTATGATCAACGTTTAAATGATTGGGATGAAAATTTTCCTCCAAGTGAGGAGTTTCAAGGTACTGATGAAGATTCCCAAGGAACCAATGAAAATGATGGATAAATCCCCTCAAGTGGAAATTTTAAAAGAAGTGAAGATGATTATGACAATGGTGGACACTTTTTCCTGAGTGGGGAATTTAAAGACAACAATGTTGGTGATTATGAATTTCCTCCAAGTGAGGATTTTGAAGGTACTGATGAAGAGTTTCCTCCATGTGAGGATTTCCAAGGCATGAATGAGGATGAAGAAGAATTTCCCCCAAGTGGGGATTTTAAAAGTAATGATGATGATTATGGAAATGATGGACAGTATTTCTCAAATGAGGAATTTAAAAGAAGCAATGTTGGTGCTGATGATTTCCCTCTAAGTGAGGAATTTCAAGGCACCGATGAGGATACTGAATATTTTCCTCCAAGTGAGGATTTTCAATCCAATAATGAGGATGATGAAGAATATCTCTCAAGTGGCAATTTTCAAAGTAGTTAAGATTATTAGATCATTGGTGGTCACTCTTTCCCGACTGATAAATTAAAAAGCAACAATGTTGGTGTTGATCTTCCTCCAAGTGAGGATTTTCAAGATACTGATGAAGGTTTTCAAGGCACTAATCGAGATGGTGAAAATTTTCACTCAAGTGGGGATTTTGAAAGCAATGAATATGATTATGTCAATAGTGGACACAATGTTGATGATGATTTTCCTCCAAATGATTATGTTGATGATGATGTTCTCAATCATTCAAATGCAACAAATGGATCAACATTCTCTAGTTTAGTCTCCTGACAATGTTTTGCTTGATACTCCTTGTGGTGATAAGGAAAATGCTTCTAGTGAGGATGATGAAATAGTGGACACATTGCAACGAAACATTGTGTCTAGGACTAGGATTAGACCTTTTTATATCAATCCAAATCATTCTAGTTATACAAGGTCTAGGAAATAATTTCTCACTAAATCAATTTCCATAAGTGAATTGATTTCAAGTGAATGTTGTCAAAAGAATTGTTTGAAAATCATGGAATACATGTATGCATTGAATAAAAGGAAGACATATTTGTCAATGAATAAAAGCATGAAAAATTCATATTTGATGTGGTGCATGATATCCACCAATACATGATATGATTATTGCATTGGGAATATTTTACTTTGCAAAAATGATTTCAAAAAAATTCACTCGTTTGGTAATCTTCGTCTATGAATAATCCAGACAAGGTTGGAAAAAGATCCATCATTTTATTCAAAGGTACATCATGGACGAGAGAGTGGGCCATTCACAAACACTACATTGTCATGGATGCATGATTTCTTTTCCAAACATGGAGAGTGTATGTCATATAGAGACACAATACATATTCCAGATAATTTTTCAAGGAGGGAAATCTACAACTTATACAAAGGATATGTTGAAGGTGTTGAAGGTGTTGAAGGAAATGGTAATTTTATTAAATATGCATATTTTACAAGAATATGGATGAAACAATTCAACAATGTATGTATTCCTAAGAAGTCAAGGATGGGGATTTGTAGTATATGTGTTACTTTTAAATCAAGAAGAGATAAATTTGAAGGGGTAGAAAGAGGTATTTATTTACTATTTTGTTTTTTTTAAATTGAATAGTTATCAACTATGAAAACATACGATCAATATTTTCATTTTATGTCATGTGCAGATTCCATAGTCAAAGCACTTCAAGAACATAGGAATCAACAATCAAGTGAAATAAAAAAATTGTACAAACATCGGAAGAAGTGTTATGATGCTCCAAACAAATATTTAGGTATGGTAATTGATGGCATGAACCAGAAGAAAACACTTCTACCACATTTTGTCTGTACACCCAAAAATTTACAGGAAGATAATTTCATTCAGTTTCACTTAGTTGGTTGTATGGTTTTCAATGGAAAAATGTGTCCAGGGGTTTACTTCACAGCTCCAAATATTCATAATGATGAAAATCTTACCATCACCATAATTCATCATGTGCTCACTCACTGGTCTGGAAATCTTCCTCAAGTTATCTATCTACAGTTGGACAACACTATTCGTGAAAATAAAAATCAAATTGTGTTTGGATATCTAAGCATGCTTGTTGAAATGGGAACCTTTCAAAAGGTGAAAGTTGGTTTCCTTCTTATTGGACACACTCATGATCATATCAATCAAATGTTCAGCCGTTTTTAAGTAACATTGAAGAGGGAAAATGTTGGAAGTCTACCATCATTGATTGAATGTATCAAGAAAGCATACATTCCAGAACCTTCTTTTCATATATTAGAAGAAATTGTTGACATGCGAAAATTTATTCATGGAACACATTGTGAATAAAAATGTATTGAGTAGCTTAAAGACATTGGCTTCCAACATCAATTTTGCTTCAAAAAAATTGATGGGAAAACACTTATATGGGGAAATCAATATTTAACTACTACAGAATGGGGGCCTTCATTAGGTTTATCATTTTTGAAGTCCATTCCAGATCATCCAATTTTTGCATCAAAGTTATTATTTTTACAACCAATTGTTGAAATTCATAATCCACAGAGGCGTAATGGAGATGTAGATTATTTTCAATGCCTGGAAGAAATTAAAAAGTCCATTAAGGATACATATGAGTACTTTGATGTTGTTGATTCTGTTTGGTGGGAGTCTTTTTTCAATAGTCAAAGTGACATAATTTCAATCTCAACAAATGAAGATACAATGTTGAGGACTCCATTTCATTGGCCACAAAATATGCCAAACGAATMTGAAGAAGCAAACAATGTTGAAGTTCAACAAAAATCTCAAGGTGCTATTGAGTTTACACAAACACAAGAAAGAGAAATGTATATTGGTTCGTGAAGGTCACGTGCAGAACATGAAGCCATGGAAGATATTTATAGGGATTCAGTACAAGATATTAAGGAGGGTAGAATGTAATGTACCTCAAATTTGACAAAAATAAATAAATTTATGGGACATTAATATCCAATTTTGTTTAATAGATTCGTAGAAAAGGGTAGATAAAGTTCACTCTGATCATAGATTTATATTCTTCCTGCCACATGAGGACAATCCTACACCAGACTAACTTAAAACTTTATATAAGGGGCTCTCCAAAATCTCTAGCACCTTTCTTCAACATATATATTTTTACATATAGATATTAAATACATATACATATATCCATCTATATAGTAATGCACATTTAGGATTTGAGTCCTAAGCTTCCCTTTTAATATTTGATTTTTCATGCTTGTGCGCGAGTTTATATCATTGACTTTTTAATGATAGAACACCTACCAAAAATGAATGTAACATCAGGATTTATACCCTTAGTGTAAAACACATAACATATCATAGGTTAGTAATACCATTTGACAATGTCCAAGTCATTTAAATGGATTTTTCCTTATGAATTCATTCGTGGTTAAATATCTTTTAGTCAGTCAACTTTAAAGGTTTAAATAAGGAAAATCGCACAAAAAAGAAACCATGTTCAAATAAATCTTAACTAAGCTTCATCTCACCGATAGAGTTAATTGAATGGTAAACTAACTGAAATGAAAATAGTTAGATATTAACTAGTTCCAACTGGACAGTCACGAAGTGACTGTCATTAATTTCGTGTTTATGTTGATATGGGAAGGAGGTGTACTTGTCAGAGAGGAGTTAAGGTTCTCCTCCTGTGACTTAATGGGGGTCATATAAACGCCAGTCTCGATGGCCCTTCCGCCTGACCTTCCTCAAATCTTGTCGTGCCAACTTTGCCCTAGCACATGGCTCAACCAACACCATACTTTTAGAGTTTACTCTACATGGTACATGCTCCTCTTAGGGTTAGGCGGGTCTTTATTTGTCATTGTGAACTCCGAAAATGTCTCTGTGTTTTATTTCCTCGACGTGGAAGGGATATCATCTTGGAGGTCATTTCTCGGTGGAACAAACAACATCAACTATCTTCCTGGTAAGTTTTTAAGTGGTTATCCTATTTTTAAAAAAATAAGAAGAGAGTTTCGGAGGTTTCTTATGGTGAAATCCATTACCATTATGTAATTCTTATTTTGATTTTTAATTTACATCTTATCTCCATCGAAAGTGCTTGAAGTCCTTCAGGATTTTTCCTGTTGGGTAAGATACCTGGGTTACTCAGTTATTTCTGTCTTGGTTCTCCTCAAGGTTACGACACTCCATATTCTTATTCCAATTCAGGATCATTTCCTGCGTAGTTCCCTTTTTTTTTTTACACAGTTTGCAACTTAGGGTTTTGTTGTATCCTGGTATCGTTATTCTTTTCATCCTTAACTTGTTGTTTCACATCGCGGTCTGATATTGAATACTTGTGAGGTTCTTGCTATATTTGACTGTATACCCTGCGTGTAACACTTTAGATCGTTGTTCATTCTTTTTACTTCGTGAAGGTGGAGTCCACCCTTCGGCACGTCGCTCAGACTCTTAGCTTACAAATAAAAATGTTTCTTTAAGGACTAAAGTATTCTTGTCTGGTATAAAAAAATGTGTCTATTGTTCTCTTGAACAGTTCATAGAAAATTTCCCCACAGTATGTAAATATTTGATTTGAAGTTAAGTCTGTCTCTTAAAGTCTCTGTCTTCATCTGCGAGTGGTGTAAACCAATTGAATTCTGGTAAAAAATTTAGCAAGAAGGTTACCTCTATTTATCGTTGAGTTAGAGTACTCTCTGTAGGGTATATGTAGTCGGTTCTGTTTATAGTGTTTCCCTATGCTCTTCGAAATGTTCGCATGATAAGTTTGTATGAAATGTGTAGTTTAAATATTAGCACTATTATCATTTCGTTTCGAAAGTAGTTGATAAATATATATGATGTTTATATTAATGATGGGACCATGTTGTTGCGAGGGTACCCATCAAGAGTTCCATGGATCATTCTCCCCTTGGCCTGAAATGTCTATACAACTGGAAAGCGGCAACAGGAGGACTCCTAGACTTCAGTTCCTAAGTTAAGTACCACTATGGCATGGCTATTACTATCAATTTATCAATCAATTAAGTTCGAAAGTCTTACTCTGTATTTTACTAATGTTTTACCGTGGTAAATACTTTCAGAGCTTTTCACCACACAAGGTACCGGTGCTGGCCCCTACCCATCATGCAAAAGGTATTCAGGTTCCATGTATAGTGACTCTCAAGCTTTCTTCCAAATTCTAGAATATGGAGACCATAGTTCTATCACAAATTTTATTGTTATTAAGTAAAGTTCTCTTTGCACCAATTTCCTATATCAGTTCATTAAGGGTTAAACCCTAGTTTTATATTGACACTTCCATACTTGTAAAAGAGCTCAAATCTTGCGCCTGGTTGGATTTGTAAAAAATATCTTTAAAAGGGTCAAATCCCCGACCATTTCTTTCTTATTTTCGTATGAAGTCCGAAAATACTAGAGTAGCGAATTTCACTCCTAGCTATACAATGTTATGGTTCTTTGTAATATCTAGACAACCATTCTTTTTCTTAAGAAGTAATACAGTCATTATATATTGAGTTTGTATTCAATTGTGAATATTTATAAAGAGTAAATGAGCTTCGCACTTCTATTTTCTGAGTTCATCATATTTCTTTCCATTTCCGATCTCGTTTGTATTACAGAGCTCGATTCGTTTCCTGGAATATTCTATCTGTCTTTCTAGAAATTCTCTTATTACTAATTATACAGTTGTTTCCATTATAATTTCTGAACTGGTTTTGTATTACAGATCTTGATTCCTTTCCTGGAATATTATGTCTATCTTTCCATAATTTCCTTATTACTAGTTAAATAGTCATTTCCATTATAATTTCCACGCATGGTAGTATAGAAGTGTTTATAAAGTCTTTATAGCCTAGCACCGTAATTATGTGAGCATGAAGGGCTTGGATCTACTATAAGTATGTTGTTGTATTCACACTTTCTAATTTCATTCATCATTATTATCTATTTACAACTATACACAGGCAGACTTGTTCCAAGTATAAATTTAACATTGGTAGAAGTTTAACCTATGTATATTTCTATTCGTTCGTAATTCGACTTATTGACAGTTACATAAATACAAACAAACAGACTTATTTGAGTATAGATTTAAATCTGGTAGGGATCTGTCTATTGTCGGTTCCATCTCTTTTTAATCTAATTCGTAGCAAGAATTCACACAATGATGATACTAGATATATCTATATAAATACCCTCTTTTAATCAATAGAATGATTCTTGAGTTAGAAATAATTTCAATAGAAATAATTCACCCAACAACATATATATGTATTATGATCATCATTTTAGCATAAATGGACATCTATAACCAGAATAAAGGTAGAGGAACATATCTGAACTGGTTCGCTGAAAAACAAAAGAAACAACCATGTTCCTCTCAACCTTAGAACATGGCAGCCAATTCACTTGTCTTGTTCACCCCCTAGCCTGACGATGAATCCAGGAGGGATAACTCAGAACTCCTCCTCAACAATGTCGTTCCACTCAAAAAATAATGCAGGCTCACCCTGCTATGTCGAAGCAGATCTTCGATTCCGCCATTTTCTGTGCTGGAATCTTTCTTTAATATGGTCTTCATCATTCTTTGACAGGGCTAAATTTAGCTGTCTGTCACTATAATTGGCAGTTTGGCTCTTTTGACAGGACTATTGTCGAATTTGGCGAATTAAGCACTTTTTATTTTGTTTAGCACCCAACGGAAAAGGCTTGGCATAAATTGTTAAGCACTTTACGACCATACATCGTGACCATTACCCCAACTCAACGGAAATATTGCTAACAACCTTTTCGTACTAACCTCACACCTCCGTTTCCATACACCAACGGACACTTGGCTTCACCGAAATTCACCCAATGCATTGGAGGTTGAACCCTCCGTTTTTCGTTGTGCTCTGGATAGCCGACTTTTTCTGTTCGATTCCACTCAGATTTTTGACCACCCGTCTCCCAGATGATTGGGACTGTCGAGCCTTAGTCCGTCCGAATTTCACTGTGATCTCCACCCTTAATCCCAATGCTTACCGGATGAAATTATCAGTCCATTTCAGATATGCTGCTCGATTTCAGATGTATTCTATCAACGAGAACAGAGGCATCATAATCATGTACACAGAGTAATAACATCACTGAACATAT
>SNQJ01S0037421.1:136229-153503 GCA_010110895.2 Picea sitchensis
CGATTCCGCCATTTACTGTACTGGAATCTTTCTTGCATATGGTCTTCATCATTCTTTGACAGGGCTAAATTAGCTAACCGTCACTAACATTTGCAATTCTGTTCTATTTGACAGGATTATTGCCGAATTTGGCAATTAACACTTTTTGTTTTTTTCACACACCCGAGTCTACTTAAGCCCCAACGGAAAGAACTTTTCATTCACATTTTTAACGCCACATGAATTTCAACTATGACCAAAGGCCCCAACGGAAAATGACTTACCGTACGGATATACCTTCCATGCAATTCCGTTTCCATATATTAAGCACCACGTAGCTCCCAGCGGAAATCACCAAGGTGCCTCGGGGTTTGAACCCTCCATTCTCCGTTCCCATACACTGATAAACACATGGCTTCAACGGGAATCACCAAATGCATTGGAGGTTGAACCCTCCGTTTTCCGTTGTGCTCTGGATAGCCGACTTTTGTTGTTCGATTCCACTCGGATTTTTCTTGACCATCCCTCTCCTGGATGATTGGTACTGTCGAGCCTTAATCCGTCCGAATTACACTATGATCTCTACTCTTAATCCTAATGCTTACCGGATTAAATTATCAGTCCATTTCAGATATGCTGCTTGATTTCAGATGTATTCTATCAACGAGAACAGAGGCATCATAATCATGTACACAGAGTAATAATATCACTAATATATCAATAATTGGAATACTGGAATTGAATTCAACAGAGAAATAAAACCTTCTCTACAAACTTGAATTTCCTAAACACATGGCTTCAACGGGAATCACCAAATGCATTGGAGGTTGAACCCTCCGTTTCCGTTGTGCTCTGGATAGTCAACTTTTGTTGTTCGATTCCACTCGGATTTTTCTTGACCATCTGTCTCCTGGATGATTGGGACTGCCGAGCCTTAGTCTGTCCGAATTACACTATGATCTCTACTCTTAATCCTAATGCTTACCGGATTAAATTATCAATCCATTTTATATGTCGCTTTGATTTCGTATGTATTCTATCAACGAACAGGTATCATAATCATGTACTGTGAAAATAATATCACTCACTATATCAATAATTAATACCGAATTGAATTCAAATGTATAAACCTTTCTACAAACTTGAATTTCAATAGATATTTTACAAACAGCAAGGAGTTCGCTGTATGCTCCGTGAATTAGATTCAGCTTCTCCTTTTCATTCACATTCAAACTTCCTCCTCGGTCTCCTATAACTCGCGAGCAAACTTCTAAGAGAACCTAGTCACAACACAACACTCTCGTGACCAGATTATTTACAATGAAAAATATGTTTTCAGATCCTATGATTAAGGAATAGATTCCTTAATAAACTCAACTGACCCCTATGAGTCATCGGTGACTCACTAATCATTAACAAACCCTATCTTATCTTTTACAAGTGGAAAGGATCTAGAATCCCTGTCCATTATTCAAATTTTCCACAAAATAGCAAATTATACAAGTGCGAGACCCTAGGTCTCTTTGAATTCCCTCAACTTTGATGAAGTCATAGGTGACTTCATGTTTATGAGCCTATGCTCCTGCATCGTAATTTCAACTTTTTTTTTAAAAATTTCTATGGGCTCCCTGCCCATGAGCTCTTCTCGCTACTTTTCTCCTGTAGTTTCATGCTAGCATACTCAAATATGAATTTTGAGCAGTGTTCTCATTTCAATTAACCCTTTCCGCTATCTTCCAATACTTTGTCATAAACAAGTCTCTTGAATCCTCCAGTATTGTATCAACACCATATCCCCATCAGACAAAATAAATTCATATATTCATCCATCCTTCTTTTAATCCTGCATTCAAAATAGATTAATTTTAAACAAGTCAACATGTCATAAGATAACTGACATCAATTATCCTTGCTTTTCTCCTCTTCTTTTTAAAGAAAATCATGATCTCTGGTCATGTAACTGCGATCTTCAACCCTCCTGGATCCCATACTTTGCTTTGTAATTGTCGCTGCCCACATTTTCTCGTAATGAACTTCTATAATTCTCCCTACCATCCAAATGACCTATTTTGAACTTCATTGTCATTATTCTTCCTACACCTCTGCATGAGATGCCATAAACAATCAATTTCTCATCTAGTATGCTCTTTTCTGAAATACTCTTGCTTGGATGCTCTTTTCCATTTCAACTTTCTTCTGTCTAGAAGTATAAAGAACTCCAAAACTTTTTCTTTCCTCGTTGTATAACAAATTTACTATTGTTACTTTCCTCATCATCTTCAAACTTCGAGACAATATTCAGTAACTGTCCTCTCTTATCATCTTCTTGTACAAATGCTGCTCCACACATTGTTGTAGATATTGTTGCCACCTTTACTTCATGTATACCTTGAAAGATATCTTTTTCTCCCATATCATTCTCATGTTTGCTACTTGGCAACACTCCAACTAAGTCCCTTTATACCTTCATCATAATTGCCTATATGCTCCTCAAAGTATTTCATCTCTTCATCAAGGTTATTAAAACATAACCTCTTCTACTTGAAGTCCCAATTTCCAATTTGCCTGAGATTTTCTTCAACAAGTTCTCCAAGAATAAAATTTCTCTCGTTTCAAGCACCGTGATTTTTATGATTGACATGTTCACCTTCATTTTTCCCTGCTGGACATACTTCATTTTTACTTGAGACAACTCCAAGAAATGGATTATCTGTTGCACATCCTGCATACAAACTTAATTTGTCAGCATTAACCACATAAGACTCAATGGTCTTACTTGATGACTCAATCATCAACTCTTTTCTTCTGTTGTTCCAAGTCTTCTATAAGATTCAAAAAATCCTCAATAGTCTCCTCCTCAACTTTCTCAAACATAGCTTTGAATACTTGATCTCCTCCTTCTTTTCATAGTAGATTGAAACTATCTCTCCCATTCAACTATGCATGTGCATGTGTATGAAACTCAACCATCTCTTTTCTTCTAGAAAGAATTCATATTCTGCCCTTCTATTATTGCATTTAATTCTTCATGCTTATTATCTGCTGTAGATAATACTGTCTCATTTTTCCTAGTGACCAGATTCTGCCCATGTTCTTCCTTTGTAGGTTTTGAAAACATGTTTCCATCTCCTTCAATCTCCATAACAGCTTTTGATAACTCCGGTTCTTCATTCTTAACACCGTGAATCCTGGATTCATAAACAATTTGTCAGATTTAAAAATATGAGTTTCTTGGATCTCATCAATTCCTTTACTTTCACCTTCATCTTCTCCAGGATTTGTCCTTGTTCAGGCTCACATATGCAACCCTTATACTCATACTCAATTGTTCTGAGAGCTCCTCTCACCTTAGTATTAAACCTCTCTTTCAACTTCACCTGCAATGTATGCCATTTTTACTTTCTTTGGCAAAATCCACCCATACCTTTGGTCTTCCATTCCTCTGTAGAAGTTCTTCAAATATCTCTAGCTGTAACTCTATTTCAACTAGTCTCTTGTCAAGTCTATCTTGACTCCACTTTTCATAGCATTTCTTGAACTTGTATTATGATTCTTAGTAATCATAGTTTTCGCTCTTTCATGAGCTTCTCCTTGCTCATTATGATCTCCAACCAAACCATCTCTACAAGCCGACTCCATCAACTTGTCCTCGAACACCATACTAAGCCCTTCCATGCATAGTCTTCCTCTGGTATTCCCGTGGATTCCCTCTTTCCTGAACCTTCACTTAAGCATCTTCTGCTTTTCTGGCTTATGCAAATATTTCTTCTCATGAGAATATTTCAGTTTGTCCTCTTTACTCCAACCTTCATCTGGATATTATTAGGTTCACTGGCATCTTCATATCCTTCCTCACTGTTGCTACCTGAAATCAGTTATCTTGAATAAACCGAAAACAAAAGACCATTACCAATAACAAAATCCATTACCGCCAGATTTCACTAAATCGATCCTCCTCAAGAACTTTTGAAGTTCTTTAATTGCCACCTTCTGCAAATTCCTTCCAGTTTTACCAAATCTCTATTGAATTTGTTCATCAAGCCAGGCCTCTTTTGCTAAACTTCATTATAGACTCGCTAGTCTATCTTCACCAATTCTTCCCAATCAATTCCTGGAATTGTCATTCCAGTCTATAACTCTTCTCTTTACAGATTCTTGATTGTCTCCCTTCACTGAGCTATAATATCACCATAACTCCTCTTCACTTACTCTATACTACAGTCTTCAATTTTCTTCTGCCAGAACAATCATACCTTTTATCTCACAATGGAGTTTCTTCTCCGATGAATCATTTCTTCCACAACTTTATCAATTTATAATAATGATAAAGTTAGAAACAAAAATAACATTTCAATTTACCTCGTAAATTTCAACCAATTTGCCATAAGTTTCATCACTCGTGGATAAATCCATTACCGTACTTTTCCTCCATACTCGCCATTTTCATCACTTCTTGTTTCTCAGATTCGCAGTAATCTTAAAATTACAACAAGATATCATCTCTTTTATTCTCAAGATCTTTGACCCTCGTTTCATCCATATATAAATTAAATGGATCATCTTCGCTTGTATCCTCGCCATCTTTGACCATAGTCTCCGCTTCTAGATCCCGTCATATTACACTCATTAATTCTTTGTGCTAACCAAAACGAGCATTATCTATGACAACACCTATACTTTTACGGAAATATATAAAGTAAATTCCTTCACGTGAGAACAAAGATATTCCTCCTACAGAGCAATCCTTGTTTCCCCGATACTCACCTTTAATGCAAAAATGCACCGCTATGTCGGGCGCGTATCTCGACCTCGCTTATTTAATCAGACCGGAATCTTTCTCTTTGCATATGGTCTTCAATAATTCTTTCGACAGGCTAAATTAGCTAACCGCCACTAACATTTGCAAATTTCGCTCTATTTGACAGGATTTCATTGCTTCAATCTTGGCAATTAACACCTCCTTGTTTTTTTCTACACACCCGGTCTACTTGCTTCCCAACGGAAAGAACTTTTCATTCACATTTTAACACCACACACTTCCCCAACTATGACCAAAGCGTCTCAACTAAAAATGACTTACCGCGACGGATATACCCATGTAATTCGCTTTCCATATGGCTGGGCACCACGTAGCTCCCGCCGAATCACTCAAGGTGCCTCGGTTTGAACCTCCATTCTCCGCTCCTCTAGCTAATCATAAACACGGCTTCAACGGAATCACCAAATGCATTGGAGGTTGAACCCTCCATTCTCCGCTGTGCTCGGATAAATGACTTTTCGTTGTTCATTCCACTTCGATTTTCTTGACCATCCGCTCGATGATTGGTACCGGCTTCTCGAAAGCCTTTAATCCGTCCAATTAATTATGATCTCTACTCTAATCCTAATGCTTACTGGATTAAATTATCGGGCCTACCAGATATGCCGCTTCGCATTTTATGTATTCTATCAACGAGAACAGAGGCATCATAATCATGTACACAGAGTAATAACATCACTGAACATATTAATAATTGGAATACTGGAATTGAATTCAACAGAGAAATAAAACCTTCTTTACAAACTTGAATTTCCCCAATAGATATTTTACAAAATAGAGCAGTGAGTCTCTGCGTATGCTCCAGGAATTAGATTCCGAGCTTCTCCTTTTCATCTACATTCAAGCTTCCTCCTCTTTGATCTCCTATAACTCTGTGAGCTAAACTTCTAAGAGAACCTAGCTACCTAACACAACACTCAGGACTTGTATTTATTTACAATGAAAAAATATGTTTTCAGATCCTATGATTAAGGAACAGATTCCTTAATAAACTCAACTGACCCCTACGAGTCATCAGTGACTCACTAATCATTAAAAAACCCTATCTTATCTTTTTACAAGTGGAAAGGATCTAGAATCCTTGCCCATTATCCAAAACAACAATTTACACAAGTGTGAGACCCTAGGTCTCCTTTGATTTACTCAACTTTGATGAAGTCATGGGTGACTTCATTTTCATGAGCCTATGCTCCTGCATCAAAAAATCTTCTCCTTACCTCACACTTTGCAAGTAGTGTTCATAACAACAAGAAAACAATGATATTTTCCCCCAACATACTAGGCAACGTCCTTCCTCCTCACATATGCTATATATCCAAAAAATATTTTTGCCTAGGTATTTTCCCTCCCTTGGGAATTTCCGTAGCTTTCCAAATTCATAGTTTTGAGGGGCTGCCAATGGCCAAATTCCTGATTTTCCACTTGTAACAATCAGCCTTGAGGTAGTTCCAACATTTTCCCCACTCATGGAGTCATGGTCAGCTGATTTTAACATGGTTGTTCCATTTGTCCTCCTACAATAATTATAAAATATTTGGTTTCATACAAGTGTCATAGTAAAGTAGTTAGTTGAGTCATATCAGATATTTTCCCAACATTCAAAATCATTAATTACAATTTACCAAATTCAAATTTTAGAATTGCCATTAATGGCAAAAATTTTCCAAATTCGAATTTACCAAAAACAGAATAATTTTCCTAACAAATTTCAAATTCAAAATTAATTTATTTTTGAGGATGTCACATCCTTTTGCCCTTCAATAAGGAACTGTCCTCAATGTTCGTTCCTTCCTTGGAACAAGATTGGATGAGATTTCCGCAAATCTCCCTCCAACTCCCAAGTGGCTTCCTCAGGACTAAAGTGCTTCCATTGCACCTTTACCTGAGTGACGGCTCTGTTCCGAAGTGCTATTTCTCTCTGGTCCAGAATGTGCAGGGGTTCTGCCTAGAACTCACCTTATGGTTCCACCTACACCAAGTTCCAATCGATCTTATGAGTAGGGTCATGAATATACTTTTTCAACAAAGAAACATGAAATACATTATGAATTTTTAGATTGGTTGGGAGTGCAAGTTGGTATGCTACTGGTCCAATTCGAGCTAGTATCTCGAAGGGACCACAAAAACTAGGTGCCAACTTGGCAAAGTTCCCTAGCTTTAGTGAACTCTTCCAGGCTTTGACTTTTAAGTAAACATGATCTCCCCCTTGAAACTCCAAGTGTCTTATTTTCTAGTCTGCATAACTTTTCTGTATGTCCTGCGCTTTTTTTAAGTTCTATTATACCTTTCTTACCATACCTTCCATTTCTTGGAGCATCTATGGTCCAACCATTAGTCTGTCAACCGGGTTGTCCCGTATAATTGGAGTTGTACACTTTCTGTCGTACAGTACCTCGAAGGGGCTCAATTTAGCCTACATTTGGTACCCATTGTTATATGCAAATTCTACCAAGTGTAGGTAGTCTTCCCACTTGCTT
This sequence comes from Picea sitchensis, assembly GCA_010110895.2. NCBI lineage: Eukaryota > Viridiplantae > Streptophyta > Pinopsida > Pinales > Pinaceae > Picea > Picea sitchensis. The sequence goes on from SNQJ01S0037421.1 coordinate 143,505, forward strand.
TGTTTTGTTCTTACATACATGCGGAGCATATCCTTTACGATTTGGTTCATTCTTTCGGTATGTCCATCCGTTTGTGGGTGATAACTCGTACTGAAATTCAAAATTAGTATTTAGCCCTGCAAACAATTCTTTTCAAAAAGCATATGTAAATTTTACGTCTCTATCTGAAATCACCATCTTAGGAATACCATGCAGTCTAAAAATTTCTTTCATAAATATTTCAGCGATGTTTATAGCTTTAAAAGTAGACTTTACAGGAATAAAGTGTGCAGAATTACTGAGTTTATCGATTACAACCATAATAGAATCATTATGTTTCTGAGTTTTAGGTAAACCTGTAATAAAGTCCAGCGATATGGTCTCCCATTTCCATTCTGGTACTCGTAAGGGTTGCAATAGGTTGGCTGGATGCTGGTGTTTGACCTTTACCTACTGGAAATCTTGGTACTTAGCTAAGTATTTTGTTGTTTCGCCCTTCATATTAGGCCAATAAAATTATTTCCTAAGTTTTGTTATTGTTTTCTCGTATCCTGGATGACCAAAATATGATTTCTTATGCACTTCATCCAAAACTGTTATCTTTAACTCTGTCGAATCTGGTATGCAAATTTTGTTTTTAAATCATAATAGTCCATTTTTATCGATACCCGGATCTGGTTTGTCTGAGTTTACTGTAGTATTTTGTAATTCTTCCAATATCTTAGTGTAATTTTCGTGGTTAATACCTACAGTCCTTATTCTCTATTCCAGATCACTTTCTGCCTTGTTGACATTTATTTCAAATAACCCATGGATTCTTCTGCTTAAAGCATCTTCTACCTTATTTTCCTTACCCTTGATATGTCTTACCTCAAAGTCGAATTCGCTCAGGAAGGCTAGCCACCTTGCTTTCCTTGCATTAAGATATGGCTGGCTAAAAAAATATTTCACACCGCTATTATCTGTCAATAATAGAAACTTTTTGTCCATTATGTAGTGTCGCCACATTTTTAAGGTGTGTATTACTGTTACCAATTCTAAGTCATGAGTGACGTAGTTTTTGTCATGCTCCTATAATTTCTGGGACTCATAACAAATAACGTGTCCTTCTTGAGTTAGGACACCACCTAGTCCTTCTTTACTCACATCAACACAGATGGTGAAGTCTTTACCTGGGTCTGCTACCTTTAAAATGGGTGCGGTTGTTAGTAATTCCTTCAACTTATTAAAACTATCTTGACACTTTTGTGACCAGTTAAACGTGGTCCCTTTCTTTTGTAATGATGTGATAGGGTAATCTATTTTGGAAAACCCCTCTATGAATCTGCGATAATATCTGGTGATTCCCATGACTGACCGGATATTCGCTACATCCTTCAGTACCAACCATTCCATAATGGCCCTTATTTTATCAGGATTGACTGCAATACCTTCAACAGATATTACATGTCCTAGGTACTGTATCATTTTCTGATAAAAATCACACTTATCAAATTTAGCATATAGTTTGTGCTTCATTAAGGTTTGCAAAACTATTCTTAAGTTTTCTTCGTGTTCTTATTTTGTTTTAGAATATACCATAATGTCGTCAATAAATACCAATATGAATTTGTCCAAATATTGACTGAAAATACTATTCATTAAACACATAAACATGGTTGGCACGTTAGTGAGTCCGAAAGGTATAACTACAAATTCAAAATGTCCATATCTTGTTTGAAAAGTTGTTTTTCTTATGTCCTCATCTTTTATCCTAACTTGGTGATAACCAGATCGTAAATCCAACTTCGAAAAGATCTTTTCCCCACCTACTTGATCAAACAGATCATTTATCCTAGGTAAGGGGTACTTGTTCTTAATAGTCATTTTTTTCAATTGTCTATAATCGATACATAGTCTTAGAGTACCGTCTTTCTTTTTCACAAACAAGACTGGTGCTCCCCATGGTGAAACACTCAGTCTGATATACTCTTTGTCCAACAATTCCTGTAGCTGAATTTTTAGTTCTGCCAATTCTGGAAAACTCATTTGGTAAGGTGCTTTAGAGATAGGGGATGAACCTAGTAGCAGGTATATAGAAAATTATATTTCCCTTCTAGAGGGTAATTCAGATATTTCATCAACAAACACATCTCTGAATTCAGGTAGAAAAACAAAGTCTTCCAAGTCGGGTTTATATTATTTTTCTAATAGGTTTGTTACTTGGATGGTGTAAAATTGACACCCCTTTCTCATGCATTTCTTGAATTGCATTGTTGAAAATTGTCTAACTAATATTGGTTTTGGTATACCTTGGGATGTCCTAGTAGTGTCACTCTCGTCTTTATACTTTAGTGTATTTTCATAACAATTTAGTACTTCTTTTTGCTTTTCTAACCAATCCATTCCGATAATCACATGATAAGATCCTAGTGGTAGAATGTTCAGATTTGTTCTTATGTTTTGCCCATCTAAACTGAACTCATAATTAGAAATAAAGTCGACCACTTTTCTTTTAGTTCCTGCTGCTAGTTGTACTAGCCATGATTTCAAGTGTCTCATTTTCTTAAGTTTATTTGACTCTACTATACCAGGAGTGATGTAACTTAACGTAGCTCCAGGATCAATTAAAAAAGAAATTCGAGTGTTATTGGTTTTACCTTCGATTTCCACCACAAAGGGTTGGTGGTCATCTTGTCGACCATCTACGACTGCATTGATTCGATGTAGGCTTCTGCCCACATCACCAATCATTGAGGCCTCCTGCAGATTATGAACAACAATTCTGTTTTCTGAATTTAAACATGGGCATTTCCTCCTTAGATGAGGTTCTCCACATTCCCAACACTTCAATGGTTCACGGGTACTGTCCCCAAACTTCTTCGTTCCCAGATTTACCAATTTACCACTGCCTTGTGCATTTGGATTGTTGGAATGAAAATCTTTTCTGGGAAAGTTTTTTGTTGCATTCTGATAAGGAGTTGGTTGGTATCCTCTCTTCCGTTGGTTCATCCAGTCTTGTTTCTTATCCTTCCAAGTTTTGGGAAACTCTGCCCACTATTTGTATTGGTCATAACACATTCGAGATTTCCTGAATACATCACTCAAGGACTTGGGGTTATCAAACTTGATTATGTCCTTGTAAGACTGTGGCAAACAGCTTAGGAACCACTGGATTTTCACTTTATTGTCTCAAATATAAGGTACGAACCTTAGTAATTATAGGAATTTATTTATCATATCTTCCATAGACATTTGACCAAGTCGTAACTCATTAAATTATTTCGTTTTTCTTTCATAGTAGCTTTCAGATAGGTACTGTTTATTAAATTACTTCTTAAAGTCAGAACATTCCATCTGTTTCTCCTTTAGGCCCTTGGCCAATTTCATATCTTGCCACCAAATGTTGGCTTTTCCTTTCAGATTGTAAATGGCCATTCTCACCTTCATATTGTTGGAATAGTTGTATATCTGGAAATACTTCTTGAGGTCCAATAACCATGATTCTACTTCCTCCCCTATTTTGGATTCTCCATCAAAGGTAGATGGTTTGATTTTCTTAAATTCTCCCTCAAGGTGGTCTACTTGTTTTCTTTTTTCTATCTGTTTTTGTTTTGTCCTCAACTGAAGGTGTACCTTCAGAAGAACTGCCCCCTTTTTCTGCTTCAGGCCCAAAATTATTGGAGGCCCTTTTGTTGACCTCTTCTTCATGGTTATTGTCCTTTGGGATTTTCTTTGTCACTATACTGCACAATAGGAATTCATTTATTTCCCGTTGTTCCTACTGTGCCTTCTTTAGTTTCTTGTTGTCTTCTTTGAAAACCTATAGCTCAACAATGAGATTCCTCTTCATTTCCAGAACCTCAGTAGGTGATCTTCCGTCACTATTCTTTCTTGGACCTTCATGAGGTCTTTTCTTAGGATTCCCATCAAGTCTGATTTATGCATCATCTTGGGTTGCCATGATTAACACAAAATAGAAAAGGGTTTTTTGTTTGTAACAATAAAGGTTTATTAGTTTTACATAAACATAAATATATGCTAAGTAAATAATGTGGCCATGTTCAAGGTCCAAGTGTTGTAACCTTTGCTCTGATACCATATGTAATGTACCTCAAATTTGACATAATGTTTTTTTTTTATGGGACAATAATCTCCAATTTCGATTAATAGATTCATAGAAAGGGGTAGATAAAGTTCACTCTGATCATATATTTATATCCTACTTGTCACATGAGGACAATTCTACACTAGACTAACTTAAAACTTTATATAAGGGGCTCTCCAAAATTTCTAGCACCTTTCTTCAGCACATATATTTTTACATATATATATTAAATACATATACATATATCCATCTATATAGTAATGTACATTTAGGATTTGAGTCCTAACTTTCCCTTTTAATATTTGATTCTTCCTGCTTGTGCGCGAATCTATATCATTGACTTTGTAATAATAGAACACCTACCAAAAATGAATGTAACGTCGAGAGTTATACCCTTAGTGTAAAACACATAACATAGAATAGGTTAGTAATACCATTTAACAATGTTCGACTCATTTAAATGGATTTTTCCTTATGAATTTAGTCGTGGTTAAAGCTCTTTTAGTCAGTCAACTTTAAAGGTTTAAATAAGGCAAATCCCACAAAAAAGAAACCATGTTCAACTAAATCTTAAATAAGCTTTGTCTCACCGATAGAGTTAATTGAACGGTAATCTAACTGAAATGAAAAACAGTTAGATATTAACTAGTCCCAACTGGACAGATTAATTTGATTTTTATGTTGATATGGGAAGGAGGTGTACTTGTCAGAGAGGATTTAAGGTTCTGTTGCTATGAAATAATGGGGGTCCTATAAGCACCAGTCTCGATGGCCCTTCTGCCTGACCTTCCTCAAATCCTATCGTGCCAACCCTGCCCTAGCACATGGATTGACCAACCCCGTACCTTTAGCATTTACTCTACATGGTACAGGCTCCTCTTAGGGTTAGGCAAGTCTTTCTTTTTCATTGTGAACTTCGAAAATGGCTCTGTGTTTTGTTTCCTAGGCGTGGAAGGGATATCGTCTTGGAGGTTGTTGCTCGGTGGAACAGACGACATCAACCATCTTCCTGGTAAGTTTTTAAGAGGTTATTATGTTTAAAAAAATAATAATAATAGAGTTTCATAGGTTCGTTATGGTGAAATCCATTAACATTCTGTAATTCTTATTTTGATTTTTAATTTACATCTTCTCCCCATCGAAAGTTCTTGAAGTCCTTCGGTATTCTTCCTGTGCGGTAAGAAACCTGGGTTACTCAGTTCTTTCTGTCTAGGTCCTCCCAAAGGTTACGACACTCCATCTTCTTATTCCAATTTAGGATCATTTCCTACGTAGTTCCCTTTTTTTTTTTACACGGTTTGCAACTTAGGGTTTCGTTGTATCCTGGTATCATTATTCTTTTCGTCCTTAACTTGTTGTTGCACGTCGCGGTCTAATATTGAATACTTGCAAGGTTCTTGTTGGATTTGACTTTATACCCTATGTGTAACACTTTAGATCATTGTTTGTTATTTTTACTTCGCGAATGTGGAGTCCACCCTTCGGCACATCGCTCGGACTCTTAGCTTACGAATAAAAATGTTTCTTTAAGGACTAAAGTATTCTTGTCTGGTATAACAAAATGTGTTTATTGCGCTCTCGAACAATTCATAGAAAATTTCCCCACAATATGTAAAGATTTGAGTTGAGTTTAAGTTTGTCTCTTAAAGTCTCTGTCTTTATCTGTGGGTGGTGTACACTAATTGAATTCTGGTAAAAGTTTTAGCGAGAAGGTTACCTCTATTTATCGTTGAGTTAGAGTACCCTCTGTAGGGTATATGTAGTCGGTTTTGTGTAGAGTGTTTCCCTATGCTCTTCGAAATGTTCGCATGATAAGTTTGTATGAAATGTGTAGTTTAAATCTTAGCACTATTATCATTTCGTTTCGAAAGCAGTTGATAAATATATATGATGTTTATATTAATGATGGTACCCTGTTGTTGCGAGGGTACCCATAAGGATTTCCATGGATCATTCTCCCCTCATCTTGAAATGTCTATACAACTGGAATGCAACAACATGAGGACTCCGGGACTTCAGTTCCTAAGTTAAGTACCACTATGGCACAACTATTACTATCAATTTATCAATCAATTAAGTTTGAAAGTCTTACTCTATATTTTACTAATGTTTTACCATGGTAAAAACTTGCAGAGCTTTTGACCACACAAGGTACCAGTGTCGGTCCCTACCCGTCGTGCAAAAGGTATTCGGGTTCTGTGTATAGTGACTCTCAAGCTAGCTTCCAAATTCTAGAATATGGAGACCATGGTTCTATCACAAATTTTATCATTATTAAGTAAAGTTTTCTTTGCACCGATTTCCTGTATCGGTTGATTAAGGGTTAAACCCTAGTTTTATGTTGACACTTCCGTACTTGGAAAAGAACGCAAATCTTCCTCCTGGTTGGATTTGTAAAAAATAACTTTAAAAGGGTTAAATCCCCGACCATTTCCTTCCTGTTTCCGTGTGAAGTCGGAAAATACTAGAGTAGCGAATTTCACTCTTGGCTATACAATGCTATGGTTCTTTGTAATATCTAGACAACCATTCTTTTTCTTAAGAAGTAATACAGTCATTATATATTGAGCTTTTATTCAGTTGTGAATATTTATAAAGAGTAAATGAGCTTTGCACTTCTATTTTCCGAGTTCATCATATTTCTTTCCATTTTCGAACTGGTTTGTATTACAGAGCTTGATTCGTTTCCTAGAATATTCTGTCTGTCATTCTAGAAATTCTCTTATTACTAATTATACATTCGTTTCCATTATAATTTCCGAACTGGTTTTGTATTACAAATTTTGATTCGTTTCTTGGAATATTCTATTTATCTTTCCAGAATTTCCTTATTACTAGTTAAATAGTAGTTTCCATTATAATTTCCACTTATGGTAGTATAGTAGTGTTTATAAATTCTTTATAGCCTAGAACCATAATTATGTGAGCATGAAGGGCTTGGATCTACTATAAGTATGTTTTTGTATTCACACTTTCCAATTTCATTCATCATTATTATGTATTTACAACTATACACAGGCAGACTTGTTCCAAGTATAAATTTAACATTGGTAGAAGTTTAACCTATGTCTATTTCCATCTGTCTGTAATTCGACTTATTGACAGTTACATAAATACAAATAAGGAGACTTATTTGAGCATAGATTTAAGTCTGGTAGGAATCTATCTATTGTTTGTTCCATCTATTTGTAAACTAATTTTTAGTAAGAATTCACACAACGATGATACTAGATATATCTATATAAATACCCTCTTTTAATCAATAGAACGATTCTTGAGTTAGAAATAATTTGAATAGAAATAATTCACCCAGCAATGTATACATGTATTATGATCGTCATTTTAGCATAAATGGACATCTATAACCAGAAGAAAAGCAGAGGAACATATCTAAATTGGTTCGCTGAAAATCAAAAGGAACAACCACGTTCCTCCCAACCTTAGAACATGGCAACCAAATCACTTGTCCTGTTCACCCCCTATCCTGACAATGAATCCATAAGGGCTAACTTGGAACTCCTCCTCAGCGATGTTGTTCCACTCTAGAAATCTTCTCCTTGCCTCACACTCAGCAAGTAGTGTTCATAACAGCAAGCAAACAATGATATTTTCCCCCAGCATTCTAGGCAGCGTCTTGCCTCCTCACATATGCTATATATCCAAAAAATATTTTTTCCTAGGTCTTTTCCCTCCCTTGGGAATTTTCACAGCTTTCCAAATCCCATGGGCTAACAATGGCCAAATTCTTGATTTGCCACTTGTAACAATCAGCCCTGAGGTAGTTCCAACATGTTCCCCACTCATGGAGTCATGCTCAGCTGATTTTAACATGGTTGTTCCATTTGTCTTCCTGAAATAATTATAAAATATTTGGTTTCATACAAGTGTCATAGTCAAGTAGTTAGTTGAGTCAGATCTGATCTCTTCCCAATAGTCAAAATCATTAATTACAATTTACCAAATTCGAATATCAGAATTTCCATAAATGGCAAAAATTTTCCAAATTCGAATTTACCAAAAATAGAATAATTTTCCTAACACTCGCAAATTTCCAAATCCCAGGGGCTGACAATGGCCAAATTCATGATTTTCCACTTGTAACAATCAGCCCTAAGGTAGATCCAACATGTTCCCCACTCATGGAGTCATGCTCAGCTGATTTTAACATGGTTGTTCCATTTGTCCTCCTGAAATAATTATAAAATATTTGGTTTCATACAAGTGTCATAGTCAAGTAGTTAGTTGAGTCAGATCTGATCTTTGCCCAACATTCAAAATCATTAATTACAATTTACCAAATTCAAATTTCAGAATTGCCATAAATGGAAAAAAATTTCCAAATTCGAATTTACCAAAAACAAAATAATTTTCCTAACAAATTTCAAATTCAAAGTTAATTTATTTTGGGGGATGTCACAGAAGATTCACATGGTTATCCATTCTGGATAGGAAAGGTTATAAATATAGAGAAAGAAAATGATGATGTTATTCCAATTGAAGTGCATTGGTATGCAACAAGTACACACACATTCAATGGTGTGTACAAGCCAAAGATGGTGGTTGATAAACATGTCAATATAAAGAAAAAAATAAAGGGTCAAAATACAACTCGTCATTGCACTGACCTCTTAAAATTAGATGATGTTGAAATACTTGTTTATGACTTCAATTTGACAAAGAGAGGAATTCTTCTCTCCAAGACAACAAAGATTATCAAGAGGTTGTTGCCCCAAGAAATAAATGCAAGATGGGAGTCTATTGAACCTAGTCATAGATCTAAAAGGAATTTGACGTCTGAAATGTTGGGCATGCATCTAGACTCATATGGTGCATTCATCGACAATAGAGAAGAGTATGGATCATCTACATCTTCATCCAAACATTCATCTGAAGACAATGTATACTCTGATGGTGATTCAGAAACCATAAGTCAATCTAAATAAGTGTATGAAACATTTTATGCATTTTTTATTCATATGATGTTTGTATGGTAAGTAAAAATGAGCATTGAACTTACATATGATCTTTCATGAAGTTAGGAATATTTTGTTATGTTTTATGAATGATATGTTTTTTATTATGGATAATATAATAAAATGTCTTAGCTCATATGTTTTGAATATGGTCAATATAACAACACTTTTAAGAAATTATTTATTTTTCATTCAATTAACTTGTTTTACTTTTTTATTATTATAAGTAAAAAATTATTAAAAAGTGACGTTGAATTGTTAAAGTATATTGTGATATTTTCATGGCATTATGTATTACCTTGTGCCTTGCGTTATAATAAGATTTAAACAGTAAACATTTAAGGGTTGATTTTATGATTTTGTTTGCAGTAATGATGAGTTCTTTTACCACATTATAAAAATGTGTCATTTTCATACCCCAATTTTAGAATGGGTGTTACCAGTAGCATTACTTTTCAATTTGATGGTTGATTTTGAGGTTTTGTTTTTAATGGTACCAAGTGATAAAAATACGATTTTAAATGATCTCAAAATTTAACGTTTTGAAAAGAAAAAAAAATTGAAAAACATCTTTTTTTTAGGTGATGATTTTAAGGTTTTTCTGAGCTATTGTCTAAGTTTTGAAGGCCATGTTTGAAAAATGTTGTAATTTTGACCTCGTTTAAAAAATGGTGCTACCAGTAGCACCACTATTTCACTTGGGGGTTGATTTTGATGTTTTTTATGCAAAAATATGGGTTTTTTGGGCTAGAGTTCTCATTTTGAGGTCACAATTATCATTAAGTCGATAACTATGTTGAGAGTGAAGGAGAGAGAGGGAAGGGGATATAATGAGAGATAAATGGAGGGGGCTACATAGTGAGGAGGATAGAGGAGTACATGCAAGTGAGAGAGGGGGGGAGAGGGAGATAAGGGAATGGAGGGAAAGAGACAACAAGAGTATAATAGAGCTTGGGAGTG
>SNQJ01S0037421.1:153553-164015 GCA_010110895.2 Picea sitchensis
GGGGGGGGTGTATAGGGGTAGGGATGGACAAAGAGAGAGAGAGAGGGGAGATAAGAGTGTGAGGCATGGTGAGGCAAGGTCTAGGTCTAGGTCTAGGTATTTCCATGTCTTGTCATGTCTAGGTCAAGGACATGTCTTGCCTTACCATGTGTTTTCTTGTAATGTACCAAACTTGCTAGTGTGTGAGTGTGTAAGAGGGAGAGAGAGGAAGAGAAAGAGGATAAATAGAGAGAGAGTGTATGAGAGTGTGTGAGGGAGAGAGAGGAAGGCCTAGAGGGTGGCTAGAAAGAGTGTGTGTGAGAGTGTGGGAGGGAGAGAGAAGAAGGAATATAGGCTGGCTAGAAATACAATGTATATAGGGTGGCTAGAAAGAGAGTGTGTTAGAATGTGGGAGGGAGATGGAGGAAGACATAAAAGGGAGGTATATAGGGAGTGTGTGAGAGGGAGAGAGGGAGAGAGAGAGGAAGAAAAAGATGGGGGAAGAGAGAGGGGTAGATGTAGGAGAGATAGAGGAGATATAGTGGGAGAGAGAGAGAGAGATAGAGAAATAAAAAGAGGAGGGGTAGAGACAGTGTGTGAGAGGGAGGGAGAGGGAGACAAAGAGGGGAGTAGAGAAAGGGATAGTGAGAGGAAGAGGGGAGAGAGGGAGACATAGAATGGAGGGTAGAGAAAGAGTGAGAGGAAGGGGGGGATAAAGAGGAAGACAGAGAAGGAAGATACAAACAGAAATAGGGGCAAAGAAAGAGTGATATCGATACTAACAATGAGGAGAAGGAGAGAGAGAGAGAGATGACAAGGAAAGGTCTAGGACTAGGTATTTACATGCCTCACAATGTTTAGGTCTTTCCATGTATAGGTCTTACTATGTATAGGAGTGTAGGAGGTTTTAGCACCATGATTTTCATAGCTAGAGTTAGAGTTTTGTCTAAAGTTTTCAAGGTCATGCCATGATTTTGGGAAAATCAAGGCATTCCTAGATGAGTCATAGTTAATGTGTCAAGATTTTTGAGGTCAGTAATCAAATAAAGAATGACTTTCAATGTCAGTAAGGGGTCTAGCCATAAGTTGGTTTAAAGGGTGTATTATCTTTTTCATAAAACACCAACATAAAAAGCAAAGATTCAAGAGTGTAAATTCCATCATGTTCAATTTGTAATGGTCCACTCTCCTAAGTCTTGAATCACATTAAAAAGTGGGAAATTATGTGTTAAGGTCGAGTCATAGGTTAGGGTGAATGTCATGTCAAAAGGTATTATGGTTCATCATCACATTTCATGAGGACAGAGAAGGAACAATCATTACACTCCGTGTCATTTGTACCATTGCAAACTTCAAAAGTGTACCCGTTGTGCAAGTTTGTTGCGCAAATCCTTAACTTTCCTTAAAACATCTTGTCACTATGGATAACCACTTCCCTTTTCAAAATTTCATCCCTTATCCATTCAAGCATGAATATTGGCCACCTTTTGCTTGTCTCCATCGCCTCCAAGACCCGTGCATCGTCCATAGTCTCTCCAACAAGCTCCAAATCTCTATGTTATGGAAAATCCAATTGCTACGCAATGTTGTGTGCTGCCAGCTTCTACACAAACCCTGTGTGTTGATATTCGCTACAAAAACCTTTCACTTTGTTTTTTGTTGCTCATTCTCCATTTGTTTCAATCACTGTTCAAGAGCCTTTCTTGGATCCCATTGCAAGTTATCCTATGAAATGAATTTAATTTTCTCATAACCAACTTTACTTTATTTCAACTAAACCCTATCCATCCTTATTGCTACACCAAGTTTCCTGCCATTGTTCGTTGTTGCACTGAGTTTTTTTTGTTACATATTCCTGCACACCGCCCAAAAGTCACTATTCTATTTTGTTGCGAAGAGGTTATTTATCTCGTTTTCTACGCAGAGGTTATTGTTCTCATTTTCACTGTGCAGAGGTTATTACAATCTGTTGTTGCACACCTGTAGTTCACACAGGGTTGACATATATCAACATCATGACAACTCCTGAATGAAAAATAAAGAATGTAAGAAGCCGAGAAATCGTGAGGTTTGAGCCATAGGATTTAAATTTGGTAAATGTAGACCTAGTGATCAGGGTATCCTTTGAACAAGTGGGTTGTATCAGGTTTTGTGAAAGCCTCCAGGGGTACAACAGACATGTGTCGAGGGAGTTTGTAGAGAATTTAGATGGAGCTAAGACTAAAGTGGGCAACCTCTAGTTGCAAGTTTCTGAAGATAGCATTGTAGCTGCAATAGAAATTCTTACCCATGGAGAACAATGGTTCAAAAATATGCAGTTAGATATTTTTCACTATCATGATTTTTTGAAGCCTGGATTTAGAAATTATAAATTTCATGCTACCATACCCAGAGAGTTTTTATTGAAAAGTCACATTGATTTTCTGAGGGTTATCCAGAAGTTTTTTACATGTGAAGGGAGATTTGATAAGGTTCACCAATATCACATCAAGCTCTTAATGCATTTCAGCAGTAAGAAGCCTTTGAATCTACCATTTTATCTCTTGAGAAGTCTTGTAAAGATGGATGACCAAGTACAACTGAGGAAAGAGAAAGGATATTCTCTCGTTTTTCAGTTTTCTTTGATCAAACTGTTGGTATTAGAGGAGCTGAGAAAGAGAAATCAAGACTGGGAGTCTTTTCTAAATTAATCAGACATAGCAGTAGATTCCCTAAGGAACCCACAAAGCCAGAGAAATACGCCTTCATCAGTAGAAAGAAATGAAGCATCAATCCTTGAGAGATCTGTTAAGAAAAAGGGAGGAGAAACTAAAGAACCTGCAACAATTCAACATGATAAGAAGAAAGGAAAGAAACTCCAATTCTCTCCAAAAGTGATTGAAGCTCCCAGTAAACCACACACCAAATATGCAACAAAGAGAACTCATGTTGTACATACAAATCAGGAAACCAATAAGATTCCAAAAAACTTCTTACAACCAATTCTCTCTTATGACAAAGATAATTCAATTACCGAGTTGCAGGAACAGTTGAAGAAAGCACACTTTTTCATAGCGTAGTTACAACATGAAAATAGAGAATTGAAGAAGAAGTCTTTAGAAATGTTTTCAAGAAAGATTTTTTTGTAATATAAAAACGGTCAGTACCATCAATTTCAGCTGATTCTAAAACAAATAATAAAGGGAAAATGATAGAACAGACTCCATAGGTAAAGGAGATTCCTTGGACTAATGCGCCCTTAACGAGGTCCTCAAGTAAGAATTTACAACATCGAGAGGAAATCCTAGTGCAGCAAGTGGAGATTAAAAACAAGGGAAAACTTGATTTCTTGGCTGAAGTAGCGGAGAACTGAACAATTGGAAATCAAATTGACACATTTTTGTTATTTTGTCATTTTGAAAAGCTCGCATAAAGTAACACAACGATTTGGTTGCGCAAATATGATCACCCGCTGTTGCGCAAACTCTGTTGTATTTTTCCTGTGTCGCGCAACAAACTTACTGCGCAAAAGTGACATAATTACTAAGAATACCTCCATCTCATCTTGAATGTTTTGACAATGCGCCATCTCATCTCCGACAAACATCAGAAGTGGAAGTCATATATTTTTATTTATTTATTTCCATATCAAAGTTGTTACGGTTTAAATTAAATGAGTTTGGTTGACTCCTTCTTTTTAGCAGACCGTTAAATATTTCATGTTAATTACGTGCGACTGTTAGCACCGATTTTAGGATCATAGTTGAATCTGAATTAGACACTATAGGCATATGATTTTGTATATATTCAGGAAGCCATGAAAACCAAAGGGGGGGGGGGTAGAAGTATAGGCATTTTGATCTTCAATGTAATTTCTGAATCTAATAGAAATATAAATGCAGAAGTCATGAACTCGTTATGAAAAATATTATAATGGTGGTGATATGAAGATTGTACTCTTATTTGTATGTATTCCTTCTGTACTTACTTTCATCTGCACTTTTCTTCTGTTTAAATTGGAAAATTAAAGGTCTAGAATTCACCTAATGGTGCTCTAGACTTAACTGATTTAAATTTTGTTTATCTTATTATCTAAGGTCATAATTCATCATTTATGATGCTCTGATTCTGTTATGTGTTTATGATCTTCTTTCACCCTACATAATTAAACTCAAAACTTAATTTAATCACCTTATTTAGCCTTTGTTCCTCTGGGAAGTTCTACCTACCAGGCATTGTTTTCTTTTGTTTTCAGGGGTTGACTCCATATCCCTAGAGATACTATACCTCCTTGCCAACAAATATTGACAAAATTACCTCAATCATATAAACCTAACCATCAGTTCAAAAGAAGTCTATTTATCAGAGATCAAGTCTCAGAGAGAGCCCTCTCTAGATTGGAAGGGCTAGCTTCCAGTCTTAAAGTTGGTTTGTAGGTTACCTTTGTAGATTATTTCTTCAGCATTCCAAGAGGCACTTTGGTCAAAACTATCTTGATGATTTTTTTGAGAACATAATTGAAACATACACTACCTCTTAAAGAAACAAGAGGAGATTGGTCTCCATATTTTGTTTACATAGTTTCTATAATGGGCGATAGTTTAGATGACCAAACTACTCATGCCAAAGTTTTCTCATGTCATCACTATGAGCAATAAAGACTATGAAATGATGACCCAAATTTGTCAAATTTGTACAACTTGGTAATATCCTCCACAATTCGATTTTCTCAAGTATGCTTGGGATCCTTTAAATCTTTGATTATAACTTGGTGAAGTGAAAATTATATTGTTTTTCCTTTAAGTTATTTAATATAACATATAAGAGTGTAAAAATGACTTAAAACATATAATACATCATTAAAACTATCTTCATTTAATTATTTTTAACTTTTTCTATCATAATATCATTCTTAAATTTTCCTAATATAAATTTTACTTATTACTATAAAATTAAAACCAGCTACAAAAATATTTTAAATGTTTACTATGTCCATATTGATATAACATTGAGATCAATATGATCATGTATAGTGGACTTAATGGTTAAAGAAATGTGTTTTCTGCTAATAGATCACAAGTTTAAATCCAAAGAGAATATGATATGTATACCTCCATAAACTTTACTATATTCGATATTATTTTTAAAAAATAATTAATTATTTGTTAATAACACATATAATTTTTAAAAATTAATATATGAATGATTTTCTATAATAATAAAACATCATGATATTTTTTAATTTATTTTGGTAACGAGTGTATGCCAAAACAATCACGCACACAAATATATAATTTTTTAAAATTAATTTGTCATAATTGTTATCTTGCTTAAATAAGAAGGAAGGGTTTTTTACAATAACAAAAAAATTTGTCGTGAAACATGATTATATTTCTTAATTTATTTTCGATTTTTCTATAATAATGAAAGCAGTTAAAGATGAAACACAGGAAAAAATTTTAATTTATTTTGGTAGTCACAAAAACGAAGAATTTTCTAAAATAATACATCATGATATTTTTTAATTTATTTTGGTAGGCGCGTGTGGGCCCAAACAGTCACAGTACAGAAATAAAAGCAAGCATAGTGTGAAAAGAGGCTCTGTGCATTTTCTCTACTAGTGTGACGTGCATTCGTTATCATCTTAATTGGATATTCTTTTCACGGAAGGATATTCTCACGAAACATTATAAAGAATTAGTTTCCTTCCCTACAACAAGTTGTCATATTGGTCGAATCTCGATAGATGGATGGATCCATCGGCATATATATAAAGAATTAGTTTCTTTCCCTACAACAAGTTGTCATATTGGTTGAATCTCGATAGATTGATGGACCCATGGGCATTGGTGATTTTGAAACCAATAGTTATAATGAGGAGATATTAAAAAAATTTAGTCATGATAAAGGTTGGTGTGTGATTATTTGGTGTGTCATTATTTAGTGATTTTGACATTTTAAACTTACTTCATAAAGTAATTCGTAGCTGTGAGAATCCATCGATAACCATTGATAAAATTGTCTTTAAATTATCCTATAAAATCAAGGTCCCATTGTTGGAATGACACTCCCACTATCACTAGCTACAAAGGAAGGGATGCTAACTCCCGTTTTCCTTTGGAGAGCTAACAAGGTTGGCTTTCTCTTACAAACTTGTGGACATCTAAAACTATAGTTGGCCAATAGTAACCACCTCTTAAAATCTTATGGGTGGTGGTTCTTGCTGAATGATGTCCACCACATAGCCCCTTATGAAAATCATCTACCAATTTATTATATTCCTCAGGGTCTACACATCTGAGAATCAATCCATCCAAGGTCTTCGTTGATAAAAAAAACTTTGGAGGCATTTAATCTTAACACTCTTATTTTATGATATGTTAGGTGGTTCGGATTTGTAAGCCTCTTAAGGTCATAAATGATATCTATATCATCTTGATGATCAAATTCTTCCAATACTATTGATACCATATGGAAAGGATATTCTTTCATTCCAAGGGAAACTTATTGACATCATATGTAAAGGATCTTCTTTCATTCCAAGGGAAACTTCATTTCCTTCTGCCATCATCTAGGATAATCCTTGGCACTTAACTAACTTAGGGGGTTTGATTCTCAAATCATATTCTTGAATCTTAGACACCCACTTCCCTCTAGTTCCCAAACAATCTTCTCGAGCTATAATATCCTTTATTGTATAGTGGGGAACATAGGCAATTATCTTTGAGTAACCCACATAGGTCCTAAAATTCTTTAGTGACTTAACAAGAGTGTAGGCTAGCTTCTCCATAATGTAATACTACAATTCAACATCTCTGAGAAATTTACTCATAAAATATATAGGTTTCTCTTCACACTGATCATTCTTTTGAAGCAGATCATCCGCAATGGTATCCTCAGAGGCAAAGCAAAAAACTTGGAAATTCTTCAAATAATCTGGACTTACTAACATAGGAGAATTCAAAATATCCTCTTTGATAGATTCAAAGGTTGACTTTCCCTTTTCATCCCATTTGAAATCCACATATCTCTTAAGAAACTTGTTTATGGGCTTAGTTATCTCGACAAAATTTGGAAAAATATTTGGATAAAGTTGATTTTTTCAAAAAGTGACTGCAAATCTTTCATGTTTTGGGGAAAAGGGATTTATTTGATACCTTTAATCCTTTCAGGATCACCCTTTACCCCATCCTTTGAAACTATATTCCCAAGAATATTTCCTTCGAGAACCCCAAATATTTACTTCTTTGTGTTTAATGATATTCCATACTTGCAAAAACTTTCAAACACTTTCTTAAGATGTCCAAAATGAGAACTTCTTTCTTTTGAAACATGGTGAGATCATCTTGATATATCTCAATTATTATTCCTATGACATCTCTAAATGTGTAGTCCATGGCTCTCTGAAAAGTGGAAACTTCATTAATTAAACCAAAAGACATTATTAAATACTCAAAAGTTCCCCAAGTTGTGGTAAAATAAGTCTTATGTCTATCATATTTATTTACCCACACTTGATCGAAAATCCATCCAAAAATGACATAATTTATGACCCTGTAATTCTTTGTAATAAATGATCCATGTTGGTAAATGGGTAATTATCTTTTCTTAAATGATACATTTAGATTCCTAAAATCATCACATGGTCTAATCTCACCTATCTTTTTTCTACCACTTCAACGTTGGATACACAGATTGAATGTCTTGTAGGAGAATTTTTTTTTGGCTTTGCAAGTAACTTCTACAACTATTTCTAAATAAGAGGAGTCAACTTCGAATTGATCTATCTCAATTTTTTTCATAAGGATTTAGCGTCCTCCTTCAAAGGTTAGTATGTTGGATAATATCACCTTTGTAATATTTCAAATCGCCATAAGACCAAGTGAAGGTATCTCTATACTCTCTGATCAAATTCTCAATTTCCCTTCATTCTTCCCATGAGGTTCCTTTACCAATTTTTACAATCTTAAGACTTTCTTAGGAACCAATATTAACTTCCACATACTCATCAATTTTGACCATCTCTTTCTTTTCCTTATACATGTCATGCATGTCAAACATCCTTTCTAAAGGAACAATACCAACGATAATCTTGTTGTTTATTTATTTCTCTTGATACTCTACTCCTTCTTCTCTCCAATCAATCTCATTTTTTTTAAATTATTGAAGATTGTTAATGAATCTTATAATTTGGGCTTCATCATCAAAAACTTTCCAATGTTCAACATTGTCTGGTAGAAAACATCTAAAAATGATCTCTAACTTCCTGCCTTACAAAAACTTTGTGCATGGTTGAAGAGTTGAAGCCACTATAGCTAAAGTGTAAAATTAAACATTCTATTCTCATCTTTCAAAGACAATGCATCAAACCATTCCATGGTATCCCACTACATTTCTATACCTTTTTAATTTCTGATTTTTGCATGCAAATTGATTCTTTACTTGTAGGATTACTAGTTTAGAGTCACCTTGTACTTTCAAAATATTAATTCCCATATCTTTATCCATATTTAATCCAAGAAAAATATTTTCATACTCATATGCATTGTTTTTTTCTTCAAATTATAAGTGAAAAGCATGACACGAGGTGTCACCCTTGGGAGAAATAAACACCACTCTTGCACTAACCCTTGTTTTGGAATTAGCTCCATCAAAATTCATTTTCTAGGAAATATTGACATATTCTCTCAGAGTTATCTTAATTGCAAGAACATTATAATATCCCAAGTCTTCTTCATAATAGACCAATTCATCCATAGGATCTAAGGGGTCTTCTACATGATAATTTTTCATTTGTTCACAATGCATAGTCACATAGGTATTTTCAAAAGTGGGAATCATATCATAACATTGGTCCATTTGGATGTTACCTTCAATATAGGCATCTCACTTACAAGATAAAATCATTCGCCAAGCATCTGAAACATCAATAATGACCATATCCATAGATAGAGAAATATTCTAAAAATTTGCTAAACTTACATGAAGATACTTGACCAAACCATGGACCTTTACTTCTCTAGAATCCATTACACATATGTTTCTGTATGGTCTCATTTTTTTTAGTCCCAATTGATTCATTGCAATAAGAGACATACATTGGTGGAGGCTTCAAAATCCAGCATACAATTATGTAATAATAAATGACCAGCCACTAAGGATACACAAAAGGGTTGATGTATTGCATTCTTCCTTCCTTCTTGATTCGTCATTTGAAGAATACTAGGGGCATATTCACTTTCATATAAAACTTGGTTTGATTGACTCATTACCTCAATCCCCATAACTTCCTTGATTTTCTGTAGTTATGGGTCTTGAGGGCACAAAATGACCCCATTTCTCCCCAAGGTTGAGGGAAGAGCATGGATGAATGGGTTCTAAAAGGCCAACTGAAACCTTAAAAGAACACTCTGTATGAGATGTGAAAAAGGTGGAGCAAATAAGAGCCATACCATGGAATGGAAATTCGTATGAGTGAGAGAAGGAATGGAGGGACAACTCATAATTTTGAATTTGAAATCCTCCTTTCACATTTTCCTCTAGATCTCCCCTCCCTGATTTATTCTTTTTCTCTCCTCTCCCCCTCCCCCCCATAGATTTACATTAGGCTCTATAATTCCCTTTATAGTGATATTATGATTAATCACATTGCTTCTATAGACTACACTTTTGTCAATGATAATTTGGGACTCCCTAGAAGAATGACATTGGAATTGTGTGTAAATATCAAAACAATTTTATAATAGATAGTTTTTTTATCAAGTATAATATCACTACAATTGCAAAATGCTATATATTTATGAATAAGATGCTACCTTGATGCAACATGATGATCTCAATACATGATAGATTATAAAAATGCACAAATTATGCAATTATGATGCACATCAACACAAACATGGAATATAAATGATGCAAGGGAAAAAATTGAATGTTTTCGACACTGTACATATGACACAAATGTGATACTAAAATGATGCAAGACTCTTTGTCTCAAAAACCTTACATGCACTAGTAAAAAACTTGAGCAAGGGAGAATTGGATCATAGATGATTTTAGGGGCGAAATTTCGCCCATGGGCGAAATTAAGGGGCCTCCAATTTTTTATGGGGCGAATTTTTTGTATTAGAGTGATTTTTTTAAACTTATATCATTAGCCCATAATTTATTTTAGGGGGAAAATTGTGTACAGGGTTAGCCCATGTTTTTAGAAGGGTTAGAGGAAAAAAATTTATATTTCGCCCCTGAAATTTGGAGGGACAAACTTCCATTAGCCAAATCTCTAGAAGTATGGAAATTTCTGATAGCATCTTCGCCCTGTCATTTGGTAAAATCGAGATTTATGGTTTAATTTGCCCCGATTTTGTGGTATGGGCACCGGATAGCTACAATCTTCCCTTTGCTCGATTTCCAAAGAACAAGGAGATTTCAGAGAGCATTTTGGCCCTCCCATGGTATAAATTGTATGAGATCTTCATCTGCCCATATATGCATTCCCCAATTT
>SNQJ01S0037422.1:10903-44853 GCA_010110895.2 Picea sitchensis
TAGATCTATGATTCCAATGCTAAAATATAATCCATAAAGTCGACATAGACTAAAATGTGATGCTAAATGATGTTACATAAATGAAAATGATATATTTATGGACACCTACAATGATAAAATGAGATGATGGCAATATGCCACTTAGGATAATATGAAATAATGTAATAATGAGTGCAATAAGACATAAAGATGCTATTACGATATTGTGCAAACACTAAAATGACACAAGAAGTAGATGGCATAGGAAAAAATGTGATACTATCTCAATGAAATATTAAAAAAAATACAAAAAATAGATGCTATAGGATGCACCAACGAATCCTAGAAAGATGCAAAATTGAAACAAACTAGATACAAAAGTCATGAAATTGACAACACCTCTAGATACAAAAGTCATAAAATTGACAACACACAATGACACAACTTGAGATGTAAAAGCACAAAGACAAAGTACTATTATAGGTTAAATTTTCTAGTTTGCACAAAGTAAGATGAAAAAAACTAAAACCTATTGTGATAATACAATAATTTTCCTCTTGGGCTAGATGCTACTAAAAAGCACATTACCTCATTGGAGGTAGCCTAGACAATGACCACAAGGGGCATTAGCTTTTTTGGTGATACTATTTTTGATTTTAGAGTAAGACCTAAAATTACATATGATTGGTTAAGAGTTTGTCTACCTTGAACATAAGGAAGCATATAACTACCCAAAACCTGAAACATTTTTTTGATCTTAGAGTAATACTTAAAATTACATATATGATTGGCTAAGAGTTTGTTTACTTAAACATAAAGAAACCTAGAAACATCTTATGAGAGTGAAAGTGTTCCTCTTATGGAGTACCAACTATTTATTTATTTTAGTGGGTGTAGTTTTTATTGAAGAACTTCGATAAGTTAACCTGCATTCATCGATAAAACGGTGTTTCCAAGCGTATAATTCATTGCTCACCAATTTTTCATGCTTGTGACCAGCGGAAAGAAACCTGTACAAGAACGAACGTTACCCAGAATATATTTTAAATCTTGAACCGTTTTGAACGGATGGCTTCTTATTTTCATAATATAAACCTGAGCACGAGATGGAGATAAATTGTACCAAATTCTCTGCAGACCTTGCTACAAAGCGCCATTTGCGATTTTTTTGGACCCTAAGAGGCAGAAGGCATCTGTAATATCATGGAAATCTCCATTAACAGAGGCAGAGATGATGTTGATAATGTTCCCAATGAACGAGACGTTAAGGTTAAGGCTGTTCAAGAGAATGAAATCACAGGCAGTTCTCAGGATGTTGTATCTAGTTCCCACGGTTTCCCGACACCAATAATGGTCACGAAAGAAGAATTTTTACGAACGGTGCGTGATACTTCATGTTATTGGGTGTACGCAAGGTTTTCAGACGAAAATAACTCGGTAGCCCAAAGCTTGTATGCTCTTGACATAAACGGGAACGGCTATGTGCGTCTGCCCAGTCCTCCAATGAACTTCTTCTTGGAGAGTATGAGCTCAGTCTTAGATTATAATCTATATGTGATAGGTGGTAGAGGAGGCGAATTTATCTCTTGTCTCGTTCACATGTTTGATCCAGTCTTGCATAACTGGTCTGATGTGGCTTTCAGCAGGGTGCAGAGGAGTGCGGGCCAGACGGTCTCTGTCGCTGGAAGAATTTATGTGTTTGGAGGGTGCGAAATAGAAAACGCACGATGGGCTGAATTCTACGACCCATCTATCCAGCGATGGACGGAAATCCCCGGATCTAAAAACCTAACCGACGCTCATAATAGAGGTCTTTCCCCACTACAGGCATCCGCTGTTCTGGGAGATATTATATTTCTACGAGGACGGCGGATAGGAATAACATTGGACGTGGTCTTGGGATCTTGGAATCCCGTTTCAGACAATTTGATGAGAGGATGGTGTAATTGCATTAGGGCAGCTGTTGTGAAAAACATGTTAATTACTTGTTACGGTGACATCAACCGACATGAAACATTTCAACCAAGCATCCGGGCTTATGATCCATATCAGGATATTTGGTTCAAGTTAGAAGGGATTGACAGCAGTTTTCACGAAAATGCACATAGATCTGAGTTCATGTCCGTAAATGGGAAGCTGGTCATATATCATATGTGGGAGAAAGATGATTTAAGATACTCAGTATTTGAGATCAATGAAAGACTTCGGACAACTGTTAGGGCCAGTCTTTTGTGGCAATCCCGGTTCGACATAACAACGATAATTAATCAAGGTAACATTTCTAAGTTCGAAGAGGATTTTAATTAAATATTAAATGACTTCTCATTGACTAGATTTATTTTCGGAATTATTAACAGTTTTCTGTATCTTTCCAGGCCTGGACATTCATCCCGACCGTCTTAGTGAATGCGTATACAAACATAGCTTGATGGAAGCATTTAGAGCGGATAGGTGGGTATACCAGAAAGGCTTGCTTGAAACAATTCCAGAGGAAGACTGAGCAGCCAGAGTTCTTCTTGGTAGAAACGTATTCCAGTTTTATTTTCAAGTCTTTGCGAAAGCATGAGCATAGTTGATTACTCAGGTTTTCTTTCTTGGCTGATTGAAAATACATAAGGAAAATAATGGCGATTGAGCTCATTGACAATATATAATATCATGGATCTATTTTCCTCAGCGATGATGCATATACAATTCATTTTTAATATAAAGTTTAACATAAAATGTGGTTCATCGCAAATGTAAATATATTGTTGAGACGTTTATCTTATTTTTACAGCATCAGTCATCAGCGTCTTTGATTAAGAGTCATATGTGATATAACAATTTCATGCATGTTAGGATAATGAACCACTATTCACATTATAAGGATAATTTCATGTCTGACCAGTGTTCATATGATTGAATTCATGGCTGTAACAATAATGAACCAGTGTTCAAGGATGTTTGTTTCCTCACACGGAAACCCCAAGGATCAAAGGATATACATGTTTTAAAGTAAATATAATTTTTCCTGTTTTAGTTTTTCATATTTCTGCCATCAAAATTATGGTGAGAGAAATCTTCCAGATTCATAGCATCAGATTTTTAGATCAACGTTTCTTATTGAGAGAAATCTTCTAGATTCATAGCATCAGATTAATCTTACAGATTCATAGCATCAGACTTTTAGATGAACGTTTCTTGTCTTTTTATTGCAATGTTGTTATTATTTTTTACTTCCAATTTCAATTATTCTGCCATCAAAATTATGGTGAGAGAAATCTTCCAAACCATAGCATCAAATTTTTCGATCAACGTTTCCTGTCTTTTTATAGATTTCAATATTGTTCTATCTTTTACGTTCAATTTCAATTAATTATAAACACCGAATAATTTCCTCGTACTTCAGGTAAACAACTTCTATATCTTTCAAACATATAACTATGAGTCTTCCAATGTTTATTCTAGAAAGCAATGTATATATATTTTAATGAAAACATATATTTAAAATTTATATAGTTCTATTTAATTTCATCAAATTGTTTGTTGATTATGGTTGAAAATGAAGATAAGAATAAGGAGTTGGGAAAATGGTTGTGTTTTTCTTTATGTAACTGAAACAACTAAAATTGTCATTTAAAAACTAAAACCATAGCAACTAACTTATCCAAAATGTGGAGGAAAAGAGCTAGTAGTGTCCATTCTTAAAATGCACATGTGCATTCTTATTACATATATTCATAACTTTGTAAAACTTCCATTACATTTAGCATTGAGATCTATTTTTAAGAAACTATTGTTCATAAGGAAAGATTTAGCATTAGAATCTATTTTTCTCTCTTGGGAATAGTCCTATTAGGCCCATCTTTTAAAAAAAAAACCACATAAAGGTGCCCAACATACAACTCGGGGGTCAAAGACCCCATAGAGAGAGAATATGTTGTGGTTGGAGTCCTTGTTCATATCCCTTAAGGTTGTAAGGTTCAGTTTTCTATGTAAGGCCATTGTTTTCCTTTTCAACCATGGTTTAGGCACTTAGACCCATTACTAATGCTTGAAACCAAATAATGGTAGCCATGTCCCATATCCCGCGATAAAGGAATCATGTGTTGGTATGGGGACTTGTTTAAGGCTCTTAAATATGATAATATTTAACAATATCCCAAGGCACTTGTTCATTGGCCATGTCCACGGATTTGCAATTTGAATCCATCCTTAGAGTGAAAAATATCTTAATCATCCATATCCAACCTTATGTCAAATAAATTATAGAGAGGGATTTTGTTGTGGTTTATAACCGGCGTTCATGGTAATTGAGCCTGAGAAGTGATGTTTACACCTAAGACCCTATTATCACACAATATTGCAGCCTAGTGCAAAACCTTTAGAAGAATATATATATAGATAAGTGGAACATTAGAATTGTTATCACTATCACCTAGGCAACAACTTACCTTGTTTTAGTGAATGATGGATCCAACACAAGGGAGGCTTCCCCAATAAACTCTAGGGTTTCTAAGTCAAGACAGCCAAGTCTATGGTATCCTATGTAGCTACCCAATTTACCATCAAAAAAATATATCAAGAAAGTTATGGATTAAGTGGTTACCCAAAGTAAATTCCAGATTTNAGGAATCATGTGTTGGTATGGGGACTTGTTTAAGGCTCTTAAATATGATAATATTTAACAATATCCCAAGGCACTTGTTCATTGGCCATGTCCACGGATTTGCAATTTGAATCCATCCTTAGAGTGAAAAATATCTTAATCATCCATATCCAACCTTATGTCAAATAAATTATAGAGAGGGATTTTGTTGTGGTTTATAACCGGCGTTCATGGTAATTGAGCCTGAGAAGTGATGTTTACACCTAAGACCCTATTATCACACAATATTGCAGCCTAGTGCAAAACCTTTAGAAGAATATATATATAGATAAGTGGAACATTAGAATTGTTATCACTATCACCTAGGCAACAACTTACCTTGTTTTAGTGAATGATGGATCCAACACAAGGGAGGCTTCCCCAATAAACTCTAGGGTTTCTAAGTCAAGACAGCCAAGTCTATGGTATCCTATGTAGCTACCCAATTTACCATCAAAAAAATATATCAAGAAAGTTATGGATTAAGTGGTTACCCAAAGTAAATTCCAGATTTGGGTTTTCCTATGCTATTACAATATTGTGTTAACACTAAAATGACACAAAAAGTAGATGCCATAGGAAAAAATATGGCACTATATAGAAAAAATAATATTTAAAAAAATGCAAAAGTAGATGTTATAGGATGCCCTAATGGATGTGAAACAAATACAAAATTGAGACAAACTAGATACAAATGTCATAAAATTAACAACGCACAATGATGAAAATTGGGATGTAAAAGCACAAAGCCAAAGCACTATCATATATTACATTTTCTAGTTTGCACAAAGTATGACAAAAAAAAGATAAAACCATGTATTATAATAACACAATAATTATTTTTCTTCCTATTCAACTAGAGGTTAAAATGAAATCGAGGGTAGTATATATGGTTTAATGTATGTATGGGAGTAAGGCTAGATACTACTATAAAACATATGATCTCATTGGAGGTAGCCTCAACCCACCACAAGGGATACTAACTTTTTGGTTGATACTATTTATGGTGAAACCATTTTTTTGGTCCTCTAGTAATACCTCAAATTGCTAATGATGGGATAAAAGCTCCTCTTCTTGGATGTAAGGAAATAAGATAAGTACCCAAAACCTAAAGGTCAAATAATGATTGTTCTCAAAGTGAGTTGATAAATTTTTCCACCTTTAAAAAACTACACTAATTATTAAATGCTAATTTGCATAAATATATCTTTTAATGTGAACTAGTTATTAAATGTTAATTTGCAAAAATATATTTTTTAAGGACCTTATTTATATGCTAATTTGCATAAATATATCTTTTAAGGATCTTATTTATATTTATGTTATATTTTAATGTCTCTCTATTCGAAGAGATTATGGAAGAGAACTCTTGAGATCGACTACGTTGAGTCAATGGTGCGTAGAGTCTACTCTGCGCAACACATTTTCAAATACAATGCACCAAACAGGATATGCTACAAAGTTGTCAAGACCACTGTGTAGTACATATACTACTTAGTTTTCTATGCACTCTAAATACACACACTTAATGAAATGATTTATGAATGAGAAATAACATAGTGCTATGCTTAGCACATAAACTCAGAATTAAGACAACAACTTTGTCAATACACAAAAAAATCTTGATATTAATTAACTTCGACACTTTGTGCGAATCCAAAATACAATGAGAGAGATGAGCTTCAACTCTAATGAATTCTTACGTCAACTCTTCGGCTACTGCTGGTTCTCTCTACCTCTCTGCTTCTTCTCCATGCATCAATTGCTTATCTTTAGCATCATTGACTAACTAAGAGACTCAGACTTATATAGACACTGACTTAGAATTCCTACAAAAGATAAGACATACTCAACATTAAATATTGTCGTTAATTCGAATGAATCTTTAACCACTTACCAGAGCTCGAGAAGATAGAATTTGGCTCCATTCATAACTTCCTGCTTGTCGACTGACTTTTGAGTAATTGTGTGACTTTTCACTTGACTTTGAGTAATTGTGTGACTTTTCACTTATAGACTATCAGAATGTCTAATTGACATTTTGGCTAACTGACAAGTTGACAAACAGATAGATCGATAGAGACGTAAAGATCTCACCGACTTGTAATTACAATTTCCAACACTCCCCCTTAATTATAAGTAGGTGGGATTACAAAAGAAAATTACATGAAACAATTTGAGTTTTTATTTTATGTCACTCATCTGTTACTACATGGACTCCCAGATTACTACGCAGATGCTGAAATGAATCTGTTTCTAAAGCCTTTGTGAAAATATCTGCAATATGTTCTTTTGACCTGCAAAATTCTAAACATATCTCTTTGTTGTTCACCAATTCTCTGATAAAATGATATCTTCTATCAATGTGCTTGGTTTTCTTGTGAAACAAATGATTCTTTGATAACATGATGGCTAAATTGTTGTCACAGAATATTGTTGTTCGTTCTTGATGTTCCTACAATTTTTTTTTTAACATCCTTCTCATCCATACTGCTTGACAAGTTGCGCTTGTAGCTAGGACATACTCTGCTTCTGCTGAAGAAAGTGTCACTATGGGCCGCTTCCTTGATGCCCATGATACCATACCTATTCCAAAATGAAATGCGTACCCTCAGGTGTTTTTTCTGTCATCTATGCTGCCTCCACAATCATTGTTAGTGTATCCAGTGGGTCTAAAATCTTATGAAGTGGAGTACTTAATGCCAAAATCTTTTGTTCCATTCACATCTCTCAATATCCTCTTTCCTTCCTTCCAATTTGATTCTTTTGGGGTTTCCATGAACCTTGAAATTAGGTTCACTCCATACATAATGTCAGGTCTTGTCGTTGTTAGATACATAAGACTGCCTACCAGTATTCTAAACAGTTTGGGATCCACCTTGGACACTTTATCTTCCTTGCTTAGCTTTAATCCTATTATGAAAGGTGTTGGTGCTGCTTTTGAATTCACCATATTGAATCTTTTCAATATTTCATGCGCATACTTGGATTGTGAGATAAGTATGCCAGTTTTGAACTGGTGCACTTCTATTCCAAAAAAATATCTCATAAGCCCCAAATCAGTCATTTTAAATTCATCCTTCATGACCGTCTTGAACTTCTATGCCAAAATCACCTGTAAATATCAAATCATCCACATATAAACAAACAATTAGCACATTACCTTGCTGATTTGATTTGATATACAATGTTCGCTCATTTTCACTTCTCTGAAATCCATTCTGTGTCAGATAGGAATCTATGCGACTGTACCATGCTCTCAGAGCTTTTTTTAAACCATACAATGCTTTCTTCAATATGTATAATTTGTCTTCTTGTCCTGGAACCTCATAACCTTGTCATTATTCCACATGTACTTTTTATTCTAAGTTTCCATTCAAGAATGCAGACTTTACATCCATCTGATAAACTGGCCACTTGTACTGTGCGACAATAGCTAACGCGGTTCTAACTGTGTCCATGCATGCCACTGGTGCAAATGTTTCATTGTAATCAATTCCAGGTTATTGTGTAAAGCCTCTTGCAACTAACCTTGCCTTGTACTTATGTACATTTCCTTCTGCATCTTGCTTGGTTTTATAAATCCACTTGACACTAATAACATCCTTATCTTCAAGTGCATCAACCGAATTCCATGTTTAATTGTTCTCTATGCACATGATTTCTTCATCCATGGCTTGTGCCCATACATCCTCTTTCACAACTTCTTCAAAGGTTAATGGATCATCTATTTGTGAAAATAGAGCAAAAACTGAAAATGAATTTGCCACGTCTTCATTATAGATGTCACACAGACTTCTTGCCTTTCTTGGTAACAGACTTGCTAAAGTTGGATCTGTAGATGTAGAATTGCTTACACTGCTTGTTGGTGTTTGTTGCACTTTAGGTGTAGACTAAGCACCTACTGTTCTTACTGGAGTATTCTGCGTGGTAATTTGTGTCGCAATGCCAGGTGTAGATGAGACTGCACATAGACCTATGCATGATGTTTTAACCACTTCATCTTCTGTATCATCATTGTTCATTGCATGAATAATTTTTACTTCCTTTTCTATGGTTCCATCCCATGCTTCATTCTCCATGAACTGAACATTGCGACTGATTATGAATTTTCTTGCGACATGGTCATACAACTTGTATCCTTTTGTCTCTTCAGAATACCCAACAAATATACATTTCTGTCCTTTGTTGTCTAGCTTCCTTCTCAGTTCATCTGGAACATGTGTGTATGCAACGCAACCAAATTTTAAGTGCACCACACTATGCTTTGAACCTGTCCAAGATTCCCGAGGAACTCTATTCTTCACACTCTTTGTCGAACATTTATTGAAGATGTATACTGTAGTTTCTACTGCTTCAACCCAATACTCATTTGACAAATGTTTGGCTGTCAACATAGTGTGCGCCATTTCCATAATGGTTATGTTCTCTCTTTCTGCGACACCATGTTGCTGTGGTGTGTATTGTGCAATACATTTTCTGTAGATGCCATGAACTTTACAAAAGTCCTGAAATTCTCTTGAAATGTATTCTCCTCCTCTGTACGTTCTTAGACACTTGATGTAAAAACCACTTTGTTTCTCCACAAGTGATTTAAACTACTGAAAACAACCCAATGCGTCAGATTTATGCTTTAGGAAATAAATCCATGTCTTTCTTGAGAAATCATCAATGAATGTTAGAAAATAAGTACTGCTTCCTATAGATGGAGTTTTCATTGGTCCACAAATGTCTGAGTGGTACTATTTCTAGTGGAGATTTTTCTCTGTAAGACTTGCCAACTGGAAATGATTCTCTATGCTTCTTGCCAAATATGCATCCTTCACACATCCTTTCTATTTTTTTAATAAATGGTAAGCCTTTTACCATATCCTTTGTGTGTAGCAGCTTCAAACCTCCAAAGTTCAAATGTCCAAATCTGAAATGCCATAACCAGGAATCATCCTATATTTCAGATTGGAATGCTACCTTTATCTTTGCGTCATTTTCTCCTTTCTTGATAATTCACACACTATTTTCTTTATTAGAACTGCACACACTTTCTGCTGTAAATGCAATGTCTAATTGCGCACTTTTTCCTTTATCAACAATTTGCGTTGTATTCATCTTCTTGACTAGATTTAATGTCAATGGGAACATCGTATTACTTGTCATTTGGATTTTTGCAATAAAAAGATTGTTTGGGCATTTATCCATAATCACATAGTGATTATCTTCCATGTAGATTATGTATCCTTTTTGTAACAGTTTCCTTGTACTCATCAGATTATGCTTCAAACCAAAAACGTAATATAAATCGGACATAACTTTTTGTTCTCCTTTTCTAGTTAAAATGTTTATACTGCCTTTCCCTAAGACAATGGCTTGGATATCTGCTCCAAGTGTAACCTTGGTTTTGACTCACCCATCCAAACTAGAAAACAATTCTATGTTTCTTGTCCTGTGGTTATTGCTAAGTACCATATGTCACATGAACTTGCTTGAGCAACATTGGATTCAACCGGTGACACTATATTAGCCATTTCTACTACACTAGGAACAACTAGAGTGCGCACCATAAACATAGGACGAGTTTGGTTATTTGTGTTGTGTGACTGATCTTGACTTTGCTTATTCTGATTATACTATCTCTTTCTGCACTCATATGCATAATGTCCATACTTTTTACAATAATCACATTAAATCTTTGATTTGTCAGTTCTTTGACAACTTGACTGGCTGTTACTTGGGTTTTGACCTCTTCCACCAGTATTTCCAAGAATTCTATTGCATCCACTTCTGTCAGAACTTCTTCCTTTGCCTCTAGAGTTAGCTCTTCCCTTCCTCTTCCACAGCTTATAGATGACTGCGCCAAAAATTCATTCTCTAATGACATGATCTATTCAATCCGTGTTCATGATTGATGAGGGAAGATTGTAGTTCATCTAGACTGAACTGACTCAAGTCTTTGCTCTCTTCTAGGGACACAACAAGGGTATCAAACTTAGGAGGAAGACTCCTAAGTACCTTCTCAACAACTTTTCTGTCTTCTATGGTTTCACCATGAGACTTAATATGATTTATCAGTCCAATGACATGGGTGTAGAATGAATCTACTGTGTCTGAGTCTTTCATTGCCATGGTTTCAAAATATCTTCTAAGAATCTGTAGTTTTGCAGTCTTTACTTTGTCCATACCCTCATAAGAGATTTTTAATGTGTCCCATGCTTCCTTGGCTTGCTTTGCTGATACAACTCTTGTAAGTATGCTCTCATTCATGGCTTGATGTATGTAAAACACTGCCTTTCCATCTTTCTTTCTTTGATCTTTTAGGACATCTTTCTCATCTCGTGTGAGTGCATTACATGCTGTTTGATCTACTGGTTCCACATAACCATTCTTGACTATCTCCCATATGTATTGACCTCAGAACAACGCCTTCATGGTCAAGGACCACATATTATAATTCTTTCCTGTAAAGGTGGGAGGTTGCAGATTTGAGGTAGAAGCCATATTTCACTTTTCAATAGAGTTTATGCTCTTAAACTAGCTCTGATACCAGATCTTGAGATTGATTATGTTGTGTGGATGGTGCACGTAGTTTCAAATACAGTGCACCAAACAGGCTACGCTACAAAGTTCTGAAGACCACTATGCAATACATAAACTGCTTAGTTTGCTGCACGCTGTGAATACACACACTTAATGAAATGATTTATGAATGTGGAATAACACAGTGTTATGCTTCTGTCAACTCTTCAGTTGCTGCTGGTTCTCTCTACCTCTCTGCTTCTTCTCTACACATCAACTGCTTCTCTTCAGCATCATCGACTAACTAAGATACTCAAACTTATATAGACATCAAATTAGACTTCCTACAAAAGCTAAGACCGACTCAACATTAAAGACTGTCATTAATTCAACTGAATCTTCAACCATTTGCAAGAGCTCGAGAAGATATGTGGAGACTTAAAGATCTCACTAACTTGTAATTACAATTTCCAACTTATCCAACAAATCATCCATAAACCCTTCAAGAAAATACTAGAAATGAAAGTACAAGAAAATTACACAAGAGATTCAAAATAAAATAACACATAAAGGCATAGACACACATCCAAAGAGCAGATCCCTTCTCTTGCTTGTAGCAGCGGATTAAACGGTGTTGCTAATAGAATAATTCAAACCTCACCAATTTTTCGTGCTTGTGTCCAGCGGAAAGAAACCTGTAAAAGAACGAACGTTAACCATAATGTATTTTAAATCTTAAACCGTTTTGAACGGATAGCTTATTTTCCATAAGATAGAGCTGAGAACGAGATGCAGTTAATTTGTACGGAATTCGCTGCAGACCTTGCTACAGAGAGCCATTTGTGATTCTTCTTTGGACCCTAAGAGACATAAGTCATCTGTAATATCATGGAAATGTGCAACTATCGTCCCATTAGTAGAGGCATAGATGATCTTGATAATGTTCCCAATGAAGGAGATGTTGAGGGTAAGACTGAAGATAATAAAATGATTGTCAGTCCAGGATCTTGTAGCTAGTTCCCGGAGTTTTCGGATACCAATAATGGTCACGAAAGAATATTTTGTACGCACGGTGCGTGATAGTTCATGTTATTGGGTGTACACATGGTTTTCAGATGAACGTAGCTTTGTGACTGAAAACTTGTCTTCTCTTGACATAAAAGAGAAAAGATATGTGCATCTGCCCAATCATGGATTAAGTTTCTTCTCGCAACGTGCGAGTTCAGTCTTAGATTATAAACTATATGTTCTAGGTGGGAGAAGGGGCAAATTTTTCTCTTTTCTTGTCCACTTGTTTGATCCAATCCTGCATAAGTGGTCTGATACAACATTCACCATGGTGGATAGGAGAGCGGCACATGCGGCCTCTGTCGATGGAATAATTTATGTGTTTGGAGGGTGCAATATACAAAATATTCGATGGGGTGAAGTGTACGAGCCGTCTACCAATAAATGTATGGAAATCCCAGGATCTGAAGACCTAACCAGCGCTCTTGACAGAGGTCTTTCCCCACTATGGGAATCTGCTGTTCTGGGAAAGAAAATAATTCTACGAGGATATCAGACAGGAATCGCATTCGACGTGATGTCAAGATCTTGGATTCCTGTTTCATAGAATTTGATCAAAGGATGGTGGAAATGCATTAGGGAAGCTGTTGTACAAAACATGTTAATTACTTGTTACGGTGACATCAACCGACATGAAACATTTCAACCAAGCATCCAGGCTTATGATCTGAGTTTTCATGTTACAAGGGATTGACAACAGTTTTCACGAAAATGCGCATAGACCTGAGTTCATGTCCGTAAATGGGAAGCTGGTCATATATCATATGTGGGAGGAAGATGATTTAAGATAATCAGTATTTGAGATCAATGAAAGACTTCGGAGAACTGGTAGGGCCAGTCTTTTGTGGCAATCCCGGTTCCACATAACAACGATAATTAATCAAGGTAACATTTCTAAGTTCGAAGAGGGTTTTAATTAAATATTAAATGAATTCTCATTGACTAAATTTATTTTCGGAATTAATAACAGTTTTCTTATAATGTATACATCTACAAACTTTATCTATGTTTTAAAAATTTAATAATTTTTTTTTATAAAAAAATAATTAAAAATAAATATTAATAAATATTTATTAATTTTTTTTTATAAAAAAATAATTAAAATTAAATAATTATTAATTTTTTTTATAAAAAAATAGTTAAAAATAATTATTTATTATTTATTTTTTATAAAAAAATAATTAAAAATAAATATTAATAAATATTTATTAATTTTTTATAAAAATAATTAAAAATAAATAATAAATATTTATTAATTTTTTATAAAAAAATAATTAAATAAATATTAATAAAAATAAAATCAATATAATATAAACTTTATATGTTTTTTAATTTTATAATTTTATTTATTATGTGATGATAATGTTTTTCTATTTTAATGAAAAAAGTCACCTAATGTTTGTTGTGTGGTAAATCAATTGTAATGGAAATTCGGAATAATAACAATTTCTGAGTCACTAAATGTTTTATTTATTTATTGTGGTAAATCAATTGTAATGGAAATTCGGAATAATAACAATTTCTGAAAAAGAAAGAATTATTAATAATACATGTATAAACTTATTAGAATATGGTGTAAAAATTAAATAATCTCGTTGAATATAAAAAAAATATTTATTATATAGGTAAGTTAGAAAAATTCATTTTATTGAAAGAAATATTTGTAATTTTTATGGGTTATTATTTTTCTATTTTCTTTAATATTATTTTTTATGAGAAATTTAATAAAGTTAGTCAAGTTTTGCAATTATGAGGTCAAGTTATATTTCAGGGACTTAACATAATCAACCCATTTTTCACCATATAATTTGTTTTCTAACTGAGCTAAACAATAAAAATTTACTCCATGAATAAAAGGCTTATATATTTTAGAATTATGGTATATATACAAATAAAAATCAATAAAAAATAGAAAATAATGTATATATTTTTTAACCAAAAAATATATTTAAATTTCTATAAGTCTATATAGTTTCATCAACAAAGAATTTGTTGATCATGGTTGAAAATGAAGATAAGAATAAGGAGTTGGAAAAATGGTTGTGTTTTTCTTTATGCAACATGAATAACTAGAATTTTCATTCAAAAGCTAAAACCAAAGCAGCCAACTTATCCAACATGTAGAGGAAAAGAGCTAGTAGTGCCCATTCTTAAAATGCACATGTGCATTCTTATTACATATATTCATAACTTTGTAAAACTTTCATTAATTTAGCATTAGGATCTATTTTGAAGAAACTATGGTTCATAAGGAAATCTTTAGCATTAGAAGCTGTTTTCCTCTCTTGGGCATAGTCTTATTAGGCCCATCCTTTTTGTGAAAAACCACATAAAGGTGCCCAACATACAACTTGGGAGTCA
Source organism: Picea sitchensis (assembly GCA_010110895.2). Lineage (NCBI taxonomy): Eukaryota > Viridiplantae > Streptophyta > Pinopsida > Pinales > Pinaceae > Picea > Picea sitchensis. Next base: position 25,452 of record SNQJ01S0037422.1, read on the forward strand.
AAGACCCCATAAAGAGGGCATACGTTGTGGTTAGAGTCATTGTTCACATTGCTTGAGGTCTATAAGGTTCATTTATCTATGTAAGGCCCTTGTTTTCCTTTTCAACCATGGTTTAGGCACCTAGATCCATCACTAATGGACAAAACCAAATAATGATAGCCATATCACATATCCCACAATAGAGGAATCATATGTTGGTATGAGGACTTGTTTAAAGCTCTTAAATACGATAATATTTAACAATATCCCAAGGCACTTGTTTTCTTTCATTGGCCATATCCAAGCCTTTGCAGTGCATCCTTAGAGTGAAAATCCTCTTAATCATCCTTATCCAACCTTGATGTCAAAGAAATTCTAGAGAGGGATTTTGTTGTAGTTTACAACTGGTGTTCATGGTAATTGAGCCTCATAAGTGATGTTTACACCTAAGACCCTATTATCATATAATATTGCACTCTAGTGCAAAGCCTTCACAAGATATATACATAAGTGGAACATTAAAAGTGTTAACACTATCACCTAGGAAACAACTTCCCTTGTTTTAGTGAATGATGGATCCAACACATGGGAGACTTCACCAATAGCCTCTAGGGTTCCTAAGTCAAGCTACATTCAAGTCTAAGGTATCATATGTAGCTACCCAATTTACCGCCAGACAAATATATCAAACAAGTTATGGATTAGGTGGTTACCCAAAGTAAATTCTAGATTTGGGTTTTCTTATGCTATTACTATATTGTGTTAACACTAAAATGACACAAAAAAGTACATGCCATGGGCAAAAATATGACACTATCTAGAAAAAACAATATTAAAAAAAAATTCAAAAGTAGATGTTATAGGATGTCGTCATCCATGTGACACAAATATAAAATCTAGACAAACTAGATACAAAAGTCATGATATTGACAACACACAATGATGGAAATTGAGATGTAAAAGCACAAAGCCAAATCACTATCATATATTACATTTTCTAGTTTGCACAAAGTAAGATAGAAAAAACTAAAACCATATATTATAATAACACAATAATTATTTTTCCTCCCAAACTAAAGGTCAAAATGGAATTGAGGACAATATATGGTTTAATGTATGGGAGTAAGGTTAGATGCTACTATAAAACACATGACTTCACTAGAGGTAGCCTCAACCCACCACAAGGGATACTACCTTTCTTGTTGATAGTATTTATGGTGAAACCATCTTTTTGGTTTTCTAGTGATACCTGAAATTACTAATGATTAGCTAAGACCTCCTCTTCTTGAATATAAGGAAACAAGATAAAAACCCAAAACCTAAAGGTCAAAAAATAGTTGTTCTAGTTGATAAATTTTGCAACCTTTAAAAAAGCTACACTAATTATTGCTAATTTGCATAAATATATGCAAATATATCTTTTAAAGTGAACTAGTTATTAAATGCTAATTTGCAAAAATATATTTTTTAAGGAGGTTATTTATATGCTAATTTGCATAAATATATCTTTTAAGGACCTTATTTATAGTTATGTTATATTTTAATTGGTTATACAATGTTGTTGTGATTACGATAAATGCTAATTTGCAAAAATATATTTTTTAAGGAGGTTATTTATATGCTAATTTGCATAAATATATCTTTTAAGGACCTTATTTATAGTTATGTTATATTTTAATTGGTTATACAATGTTGTTGTGATTACGAGTAGAAAGTCTCTCTATTTGAAGAGATTATGGAAGAGAACAATGCTTTATCCAACAACAAATCATCTATAAACCCTACAAATCAGCCATAAACCCTTCAAGAAAATATTAGAAATGCAAGTACAAGAAAATTACACAGGAGATTCAAAATAAAATAAATACTAGATAAAGGCATAGACACACATCCAAAGAGCAGATCCCTTCTCTTGGTTGTAGCATCGGATAAAACGATGTTTCTAATAGTATAATTCAAAGATCACCAATTTTTCCTTCTTGTGACTAGTGGAATGAAACCTGTAAAAGAACGAACGTTACCCAGAATACATTTTAAATCTTAAACCATTTTGAACGGATAGATTATTTTCCATAAGATAGCGCTGAGAACGAGATGGAGTTAATTTGTACCGAATTCGCTGCAGACCTTGCTACAGAGCGCCATTTGTGATTCTTCTTTGCACCCTAAGAGACAGTCTAAGTCATCTGTAATATCATGGAAATGTGCAACTATCGTCCCATTAGTAGAGGCAGAGATGATGATGATAATGTTCCCAATAAAGGAGATGTTGAGGGTAAGACTGAAGATAATAAAATGACTATCAGTCCTCAGGATCTTGTAGCTAGCTCCTGGAGTTTTCGGATGTCAATAATGATTTTCTTTAGTTTTCAGGTAGCTTTGTTACTGAAAGTTTGTATGGTTGTGGTGGATGCGATTTAGGAGAGCGATCTATAGATAAATCGAGGTGAAAATTGAACAGGAGAACTCTTTTATATATTTTCTTCCATTTACAAATACAAACATTTGTGAGTAGATTACCCTACTGACTATATACATAACATGTTATTATTCCAATTCTGTATATATATAGTTCTATATATACCTACTGACTATATATAATTCTATATGATAAGACTTCATATAAATTTTCTCCTTAAAGATAATTTTGTTTGTTTTAATAAGGGTTGCACTTCTATTTTCACCAAATGCGATTTAGGAGAGCGATCTATAGATAAATCGAGGTGAAAATTGAACAGGAGAACTCTTTTATATATTTTCTTCCATTTACAAATACAAACATTTGTGAGTAGATTACCCTACTGACTATATACATAACATGTTATTATTCCAATTCTGTATATATATAGTTCTATATATACCTACTGACTATATATAATTCTATATGATAAGACTTTCATTAAGCAAATTTTCCTTAAAGATAATTTTGTTTGTTTTAATAAGGGTTGCACTTCTATTTTCACCAAATATTTCTAAAGAAAAAAAAAAAAAAAAAAAAATATATATATATATATATATATATATATATATATATATATATATATATATATATTTTATTTTCTTAATATAATAACTCTTTTATTCCAATTCAATATAATAACTCTTTTATTCCAATTCAAAATAAACAAAGATCTTATCTATAGATTTATATGTATATCTTGGAATTGCATGTCATCTCATCCCGGGATTGCATGTCATCTTCAATTTAAGTCTTATTCCTTAAAATTTTACTCAGTTTTTACCATTTACTTTGTGATGTAAAAATTCAACACCTATAAGTGAATATATAAACAAAAGAGTGCAATTTTTTTTAACCATATGATAACTTCTCAAATCTATAATTCTTTGTAACTAAACAATATATTTGTAAGATATATGTATACTATATATAATATGTTATTAACCATAAAACTCATTAATTAATTAGAAATATATAATTATCCATTTATATATATAAAAAACTTTTTTTAGGATCTGTAAATGGCTCTTAACAAGTGTCACGGTTATCTTTTTGTACAGAGCTTTAGCAACCAACTTCTTTGATATATGTAATATAATAATATTTGGAAATAATGGAGCATTAGTTAGTTACTTAGTTGAACTTTATTTCTGTTTAGTAGATCCCACTTTCTTGGTGTTTGTTGTAACCGCCTAAGTAGAGTGGTTTCCTATATTATGATGTAATATGTTCTTATTCAAGAATAGATTGTGAGGGTTGTGTCACTAGTGTTGGTTTTCTCCTAATTCTAATTTGGTATCAGAGCCCACGTTGAAGATCCGAGAGATCCAACTCTATGAGACGAGATCTCGAATTGATTTGGAAAAATCACCAGCGCCCCTTATAAAGTGTTAGAGGAGCATCGATGCTCTCACACTGATGAAATTGAATTTTCAGATGACCAGCGCCCCCGTTGAATGTCTCCAAGAGCGCTAGAGCACCGATGCTCCCCCTTCCACATGCAGAGAGCGCTGCCAACTATGAATAACACTCCCATTTCCATTGTATAGAAGCACTAACACTCCCCTTCACGAGTCTGAGGAGCGCCGATCGTTTTTTCGGAGGCGAGAGTAACAAAATCTGTGTTTAGAAGGGTATGAGTGCACACGTAGATTCTATCTGCGTGTTCATATCCACCTCAAAAGCGCGGTTTCATCTCCATGAACATCAAACTGTACAGATCTGTCCCGAGCCTGAGATAACCGCCATTTTCCATAGCTTGGGTAAAGTGTGGTCGTTTTTCTCGCTTATTTGGAGTTTCGATCAGCCTGACAAGCCATTCATCAAACAAATATCATGATCGGATGTGTGAGGGGCTTCCAACCAAGAATAATGCCAAGCGCCTCAAAATTCTGGATTTTGGACGAGGAGAAGCTTCGATCCAATATTATGGCTCGTGGGTTCTTGAGGTTGCGTGAGCTCGAGGAGGTCGCATGAGAATGGATTCCCCATCCATGGAGCAGAGAAAGGAGAGTGAGGATTTATGTGGTATTTGTAGAGAGAGCTTCCCTATCTTTCATTTGCTGAGTCACACACCATTGAAGGCTGAGATCGAAAAGGTTGAGGAGATCTGAAGAGATTTGGATAAGGAGATCAATTAGAGAGTCTAGGTAGAGTCAGATCTGTGGATCCAAAGGCATAGCGACATATTTCTCAACACTTGACGAAAGTTTGATATTCTTGGTGATTCACCACCGTCAGGATTGAAGTGTGTTTGTTGATACAAGGATCTATTGTCTGATTGAACTAGAAAACACTTGCAGAGATGGTGAATCCGCTAGCAGAGACCTACCTCAACGAAGCCAACAAATTAGATGGCACAAATTTCATTAACTGGAAATTCAAAATGCAGACCCTTATGGAGGGATATGGTGTCTGGACCATTGTGAAGGGAGATGAATCGAAACTAGATGCGGCTGCAGGTGCGACAACAACACATATCCAAGATTGGGATAAGTGAAAAAACAAGGCCAATGTATTGTTGCGTATGTCCGTTAAAGATAACATAATTACACATATTAGAGAAGCTAAAACTTCTGCTGAAACGTGGACAACGCTTAAATTTTTATATGAAACTAACAACACCAATCGTATTCTGTTCCTGAAAACTAAATCGCTAGGCATTAACATGGATGGAAATGAATCTGTTTGTTCATTTTTGGGTCGTATTAAAGAGGTGAAAGACAATCTAGGAAACACAGGGGAAATAGTTTCCAGAACTGATCTTGTCAATATTACCTTAAATGGTATGCTAGAAGATTATCAGATGTTCATAATAGGTCTCGTAGCAAGGGAGAAACCTCCTACTTTTGAAGAATTGACAGGTATTTTGCTGCAAGAGGAAGAGAGGAACTTGAATTTGAAGCCTCATAATTTAGATTTGGCATTGTGGTCAAATAAGAGATCCATGAGCGGGAGATCAAGAAAAAGAGGCAGAGGAGGCAGTTCATCTCAGAGAGGCAACTCATCATAGAGAAGACAATCTCCAAGGTCAAATCAAGGTATGCAATCTAACAAGAATGAGTCAAAGAGTTGTTTTTATTGTGGTCGACCTGGACATATTATTAAGGACTGTCATAAGAAGAAGAGTGATGAGGCTAGGAATAAACCTAGAAATCATCTAGGTCATTATGCAGAAGAATCTTCAAATCATTATCTGAGATTGTTTATTGCTAGTGATGATATTTATGAACCCCCAAATTTTAATTCACGGGATCTTAGAATATTTGTGTCTAACGCTGCTTTATCTGCTGAAACATATGATATTGATGCCTGGTTTGTGGATTCCGGAGCATCAATACATATGACATGTAATAAGTTGTGGTACATTAATTTTAAATAAACACAGAATGGTGCTAGCATATATCTTGGAGATGACCATGCTCATCAGATCAAGGGATACAAAGACATTCATGTGACATTGCCGAATGGTACTGTTTGTCACATTCACAATGTGGTGTATGTGCCAAGGATAAATACAAATTTGATCTCTGTGTCCACCATTACAGGTACGAACTTGAAGGTTGAATTCTTCAAGAATTATTGCATAGTGAAGATCTGCTGGACCAATACAGAATTGTTGCAACGAGAGTCAGAGCAAGGGCACTCTACAAGATTGATGTTACCAACAAAGAACATCACACACTGACTTCTGCAACTATGTCAATAGAGAGTCTTTAGCATCAAAGGTATGGACACATCAATCATCCTGATTTATTGTTATTACAGAAACAAAATATGGTTGAAGGACTTCCCATGTTAAAGAATGAGAATGTTTCTTGTGAAGGATGTGCATTAGGAAAGATGCACAGAGATGAATTCCCCTCTAATCCTGATAGGAAAAAGAGAGATGTGTTATATCTTGTGCATATTGATGTTTGCGGACCTATGCAGACTAGGTCTTTAGGAGGTGCATTTTACTTTCTGTTATTTATTGATGATTGCACAAGATACACATGGGTTTATTTCCTTAGAATAAAAAGTGATGTTTTCGAGTACTTTAAGGAATTCAGAACCATGGTGGAAAAACAGACAGAAAAATCCATCAAAATCCTCCGTTCAGATCAAGGGGGAGAGTATAAATCATGGGACTTCATCAAATATTGCAAAGATCATGGAATAGTACATCAGTTTATAGTACCCCACACTCCACAGTAGAATGGAGTGGTTGAAAGGAAAAACAAAACTCTAGTAGAGTGTGCACGTAGTATGATGAAAGGTAAGAATCTCTCAAGTACATTTTGGGCTGAAGCCATAAATAATGCAGTTTATTTAAAGAACAAAAGTCGAACAAGGTGTCTTGATAATATTACTCCTTTTGAAGCCTTGTATGGTTCCAAACTTGCAGTTCATAATTTGAAAGTATTTGGGTGTAAGGATTTTGCACATATTCCAAAGGAGAATAAGAAGAAATTGGATGCTAAAGCCATTAAATGTATTTTCATAGGGTATTGTTTTGAATTCAAAGCATACAAACTATTTGATCCTTCTACTCACAAAGTATTTGCGAGTAGAGATGTACTTTTCCATGAGCAGGAAGCAGGAAATCATGACGATAACAGTCATGAAGAATGGCATAGACTTCTTGATGAAGGAGTTAAAGAAGAGAAACAACAACAACAATCACCACAGCAGTAGCCACCACAACAACAACCACAACCGCAAAAGCAACAACATCAAGAATGACTCAGTGATATGGACACTTCAAGCAGTCACAGTTCACCTAGAGGCGAAAACAGATCTTCACAAAGTGGGGAGGAAGATAATCAATTGAGAAGATCTTCACGATAGGTTCGACTCCTTGAGAGGTATAGAGACTATGCCCTAATGAGTAGCATTTCAAATTTCATAGAACCCATGAGCTTTAATGAATCCGATGAACATGATGAATGGCGAAATGCAATGGAGGAAGAATATGAATCTATAATGAAAAACAATACTTGGGAATTGACTGAATTTCCTAAACATAAAAATCCCATTGGATGAAAATGGATATACAAACCCAAGTTTAAATCAGATGGTAGTATAGATAAATATAAGGCTAGACTGGTGGCAAAGGGATATTCACAAACAAAAGTTATTGATTATGCTGAAACATTTGCACCAGTAGCTAAATTGAATACGATCAGATTGTTAATTTCTTTAGCTACAAAGTATCATTGGAAGCTACACCAATTAGATGTTAAATTTGCATTTTTGAATGGTGATTTAAAGGAGGAGGTTTACCTTACTCAACCTGAAGGGTTTGTGGAACATGAGCAAGAACACTTAGTGTGTAAGTTAAATAAATAATTGTATGGAATAAAACAAGCACCTAGGTCATGGTATGAGAAGATAGACTCTTTCTTTCTTCAACAGGGTTTTATGAGGAGAAAAAGTGATCCAAATATGCATACCAAATTTGATGAGCAGTGGTATATAGTATTGATTTCCTTATATGTTGATGATTTAATAATTATAGGAAATGCAGGGAAATTAATTGATGAAATCAAGGAGTAGTTGTGACAAGTTTTTTGTAACATCCCCAAAAATAAATTATTTTTGGATTTGAAACTTCTTAGGAAAATCATTCCGTTTTTGGTAAATTCGAAATTGGAAATTTTTTTCCATTTATGGAAATTTCGAATTTCAAATTTGGTTAATTGTAATTAATGATTATGACTATTGGGAAGAGATCTGATTTGACCCAACTAACTTCTTGACTATGACACTTGTATGAAACAAAATATTTTATAGTTATTGCTGGAAGACAAATGGAACAACCATGTTGAAATCAACTGACCATGACTCCATGAGTGGGGAACATGTTGGAACTACCTCAGGGATTATTGTTACAAGTGGAAAATCAAGAATTTGGCCATGGGAAGCCCTTGAAAATCATGGATTTGGAAAGATGCAAAAATTCCCAAGGGAGGGAAAAGACCTAAGAAAAAATAATTTTGGGATAAAATGACATATGTGAGGAGGCAGGACGCTGCCTAGTATGCTGGGGAAAATTACTGTTTTCTTGCTGTTATGAACACTACTTTCTGAGTGTGAGGTGAGAAGAAGACTGCTGGACTGGAAGGCAATTGCTAAGGAGGAGTTCTGAGTTAGCCCTCATGGATTCATGGTCATTCTAGGGGGTGAACAGGAAGAGTGATTTAGCTGCCCTGTTCTAAGGTTGGGAGGAATGTGGCTGTTCCTTTTGTCTTTCAGTAAACTGGTTCAGATATGTTTCTTCTACCCTTATATGGTTATATATCTCTTATTTTGAAATGTCGAACATAATACATCTATATATTTCTGGTTAACATATCTTCGGTGCATTTCTTTTTAATTAAGAGTCGCTTAGATGTAAATAACTGAAAGAGTAGAACTAGTATAATGCTGTGTGATTGATGGTTGAAAGTTAAATTTAGAATGGATAGGAACAAACGTAGGAAAAATAACCCCGCCAGTTAAATGATATACTTCGATTTTAGAACTGCCTCCATATCCAAAATTCGAGTAGAATCAGAACTGGGTGAATATGCTGGTATGCTCCTAATTAAAGAATAAAGTCAATCTGGATCTAATTTCAGATGATATAAATCCTATGATTGTATGAAGGCGATAATATAAAGTTATTATACACCCATTTCTTACTGTACAAGTATACACAGTGGATTAACACTACCATAATATCAATACATGTCACAAACGAAGATTCGTAAGAAATCATATGTATGTATTTAATATATATCTAATGCCTATACAGGGGGTGATATTCCAACTTGACTTCGTCGAGCTTCTTTTTGAAGGAAATTGTAAGTTAACTTCATAATACATGACTGTAGAATTTTCCAGATTGCTGACCCAACCGTTGTTACAGTATAGTATACGACAAACAGTCTTATAAATCTTAACAAATTCTGGAAAACGAATTACTAGAAGGGTAAAGACCGCTAAAACTTAGTAATTAGAAATAATAACCCTTTTCATGAACAATCACCTTTTGCTAAGATTCGAAATATGAAAGTTGTATTAACAAGTAATAATGCATACAGGTAGCAACGAAATAGAGAAACGATACTTTCTATTGACTACAATAAAGTTTTCTGATTTCAATAATTACAGAGGTAACAAACAAAATTCTTGGAAATATATTTTGGAAGTATACAGACTGATATATTCTCTTTAGAAACAATATAGGCAACATAAATAATTAGAATTCCATTTTAACTTGGATTTAAATTCGCTAACCCTGATATTCTAAATACTAGTTTATAAGAGAAAGAATCCAGTGATAAAACCTTGAAAGTTGGTAATACCAAATCCTTTTAGACCAACATCGAAATATATCCAACATCTTTCATTACCGAGTTCTCTCCCAACAATGGGACATCGATTTAGAAATTAGGGTTTAATCCCTTAATCAACCGGTACATGGAATCAATACAAAACTTTACTTAATAACGATAAGATTGGAACATAACCTTGGTCTCCATATCCTAGAACTTGGAAGCTAAGCTTGAGAGTTACAGTGCATGGAACCCGAATACCTTTTGCGCGACGGATAGGGACCGACACCGATACCTTGATGGATAGGTAACGACACTGGTACCATTGTAAACATTAGTAAATTATACGGGAGTAAGACTTTCAAACTTAAATTTGAATGATAAATTGATAACAACAACACATTAGTAAATTATACGGGAGTAAGACTTTCAAACTTAAATTTGAATGATAAATTGATAACAAAATAAACCGCTCCATAGTGGGTAAAATTTAACTTAGATCTAGTCTCGTGTCCTATTACCGCTGCCTTTCCAGTTGAATAGACGACCAAACCGAGGGGAGGATGATTCATATGGAACTCTAGCTGTTCCCTCAACAACAAGGTCCCACTGTATTAATATAAGAATCATTATATATATATATATATATATATATATATATATATATATATATATATATATATATATATATATATATATATATATATATCAACTCCTTTATGAAACATAATGATAACAATGCTAATTTTTAATCTACACATTGTATAAGGCTTATCTTGTGAACAACTCGAAGGGCATATGGAAACGCTACACACATAACCGACTGTATATATTGCAGAGGGTACTCTAACTCAACGATAAAATAGAGGTAACCTTCTTGCTAAGCTTTTACCAGACTTCAAATAATGTATGCCACTCGTAGATAACGACAGTGACAGTAAATAGACATTCACAACTTCAGCAAGAACTACTGACTTAAATTTTATATGTTATAGGGTAATTTTCTATGAACCATTCGGAAGCACAGTAGAAATATTTTATTATACCAAATAAGAATGATTTAGTCTTTAAATAAAACATTTCATTCATAAGGACCAACTGAAGTCTGAAGAAAAATAAAAGGAAGCAACATAAGATGTTACACATAGTGTGTACAGTCAAGTCTAGCAAAGCCTCATAAGAACTCAACACCAGACCTCGACTCACGACAACAAAGTAAGTGAGTAAAAAATTAACGATACTAGGATATAACGAAACCCTAAGTTGAGAGTTACATAATAAGGGAACTATGCAGGCACAAATTCTCTAGATTCATAGCGAAAAGATGGAGCGCCGAGACCTTCAGAAGTATTAAAATGGGAACAAACAAATAATTTAACTTTTAACAAAAGCAAGAACAATCCCGAAGAATTTCCAGTAATATCGATGAAGGGAGGACTTAAATAAAATCTATAACAAGAGAGTTACATAATGAAAATGACTTTCACTGTGACAGACTCCACTCTTCTACTTAAACATGATAGCCTCAAAAAACAAACTTACCGGGAAAATGAATAACGTCATCTGTTCCGCTGAGCAACGACCTCCACGATGATAGCCCTCCCACGCTTAGAAAACTCGCCTAACAAGGAAACAACACACAAAACCATCTCGGAGTTCACAATGACAAGGAGAAAACTCGCCTAACCCTAAGGGGAACTTCACGCTATGCAGAGTAAATGCTGAAGGTACAGGGCTGGTGGAGCCATGTGCTAGGGAAGAGTTGGCATGACGGGATTAGAGGAGGGGTCAGGTGAAAGGGCCATCAGAATTTGCATGTAACATGGCCTCCATTAATCACAGGAGCATAACCTTAACTTCTCTTTGACAAGTACACCTTCTACCCTTAACAACAGAAAATGTGAAATTAATGACAATCACTTCCGGACACGACTAGTTGGGACTAGTTAGGTGTTAACCGCTTCGTCTCAGTTAGCTTACCGTTCAATTTATTTTTTTGGTGAGATAACTCTTAGTTAAGACTTAGTTGAATAGGGTTTTTGTGTGGGATTTTCCTTACCTAAACTTGTATAAGTATAATGACTAGAAGAACTTTAACCACGAATGAGTTCATGAGGAAAATCCATTTAACGACTCCGACCTTTTCAAATGACGTTTCTAACTTATGATATGCCATGTGTATTCTACCAAGGGTATAACTCCCGATGTCATACTCATTTGTGGTAGATGTTTTCTTTTAAGATCAAATGGTATAGCCTTATGCACAAGCATAAAGAATCATGTGATAAAGGAGAATTTAGGACTACATGTCCCAAATATAGACTACTATATAGATAGATATATATTTAAATATGTGTTGAAGAAAGGTGCTAGAAATTTTAGAGAATTACTCATATAAAGTTTTAAGTTAGTCTGGTATAGGATTGTCACCGTGTGGCAGACATAATATAGATCTATGATAAGAAGGAACATTACCTCCCCTTCACTATGAATTTATTAAACTAAATTTGGAGATTAATGTCCCATATAATTTTTTTTTATGTCAAATTTGAGGTACATTACATATGGTATTAGAGAAAAGGTTACAATACTTAGACCTTGAACAGGGCCACATTTTTTTATTTATTTTAGCACATATTTTTGTCTATGTAAAAAATAACAAACCATTACTATTACAAACAAAAAACTTTTTTCTGTTTTGTGTTAATCATGGCAGCCCAGGATGACGCAGAAATCAGACTTGAGGGGAGTCTTGAAAAAAGACCTCCTGAAGATACGAGACATACTAGTGATGGAATATCACCCACTGAAGTTTTGGAAATGATGTGAAATATCATCGCTGAGTTGCAAGTTTTCAAAGCAGACAATGAGAAACTGAAGAAGGCACAACAGGCACAACATGAAATAAATTAAGTCATGCTGCGTAGTATAGTGACAAAGAAAAGAACAAAAGATGATAACGATGAAGAAGAGGTCAGCAAAAGGGCCTCCAAGAATTCTGGTCCTGAAGAAGAAAAAGGGGACAGTTCATCTGAAGGTACACCTTTAGCTGAATATAGAACAAAAACAAACAGAAAAATAAAATAGGTAGACCACCTTGAGGGAGAATTTAAGAAAATCAAACCATCTACCTTTGATGGAGAATCCAAAACAGGGGAAGAAGTTGAAGCATGGTTATTAGACATCAAAAAGTATTTCCAGATCTACAATTATTCCAACAATATGAAGGTCATAATGGCTATCTATAACCTGAAAGGAAAGGCTAGCATTTGGTGGCAAGATTTGAAATTGGCCAAGTGCCTAAAAGAGAAACAAATGGAATGGGAAGACTTTAAGAAATACTTCAAGAAGAAGTACCTGTATGAAAGATACTATGAAAGGAAAACCAAATAATTTTATGAGTTATGACTGGGTCAAATGACCATGGAGGATCTGATATACAAATTCTGGAATTACTAAGGTTTGTACCTTATATCTAGGAGGACAAAGTAAAAATCCAGCGGTTCGTAAGTTGTTTACCACAGTCTTACAAGGAAATCATCGATTTTGATAACCCCAAGTCCTTGAGTGAAGTATTCAGGCAAGCGCGAATGTGTTATGACAAATACAAACAATGTACATAATTTCCCAAAGTTTGGAAGGATAAGAAACAAGATCAAATGAACCAACGGAAGAAGGGATACCAACCATCTCCTTATAGGAACACAACAAAAAGATTTCCAAGAAAATACTTTCACTCCAACAATCCAAATATGCAAGGTAGCGGTAAACCGATAAATCTGGGAACAAAGAAGTTTGGGGACAACCCCCGCGAACCATTAAAGTGCTGGAAATGTGGAGAACCTCATCTAAGGAGGAACCGTCCACGTATAAATCCAGCAACCAGAACTGCTGTTCACAACTTGTAGGAAGCCTCGACAGTGGGAGATGTGGACAGAAGCCTACATTGGATAAATGCAGATGTGGATGTTCGGCAAGCTGATCACCAGTCCTCTATGGTGGAAGTGGAAGGTAAAATCAATAACACTCAAATTTCTATTCTAATTGATCCTGGAGCTACGTTAAGTTATATCACTCCTGGTATAGTAGAGTCAAATAAAGTTAGGAAAATGAGACACACAAAATCATGGCTGGTACAAGTAGCAACGAGAACTAAAAGGAAAGTGGTTGACTTTATTTTTGATTATGAGTTCAGTTTAGGTGGTCAAAACATAAGGACGAATCTGAACATTCTACCACTAGGATCTTATGACATAATTATTGGAATGGATTGGTTAGAAAGGCATACAAAAATACTAGATTGTCATGCAAAGACACTTAAGTATAAAGACGAAAAATGAAACTACTAGGACAGTCCAAGGTATAGAAAAACTGATATCAATTAGACAAGTTTCAGCAATGCAAGAGAAAGGGTTTTCAAGTTTACGCCATCTAAGTAACAAACCTGTTAGAAAAAGAAGATAAGACCAACTTGGAAGGATTTGTTGTTCTACGTGATTTCAGAGACGTATTTGCTGATGAAATACCTGAATTACCCCTAGAAGGGAGATAGATTTTTCTATCGACCTGCTACCTGGTTCAACCCCTATCTCTAAAGTACCTTCCCGAATGATTTTACCAGAATTGACAGAATTAAAAATTCAACTACAACAATTATTGGATAAAGAGTATATCATACTGAGTGTTTCACCTTGGGGAGCACCAGTCCTCTTTGTATAAAAGAAAGACGACACTTTAAGACTATGTATCGATTATAGAAAATTAAACAAGATGACTATTAAGAACAAGTACCCCTTACCTAAGATAAACGATCTGTTCGATCAAGCATGTGGGGAAAATATCTTTTCAAAGTTGGATTTACGATCCGGTTATCACCAAGTTAGGATAAAATATGAGGACATAAAAAAAACAACCTTTCGAATGAGATATGGACATTACGAATTTGTGGTCATACCTTTCAGACTCACTAACGCGCTAGCCACGTTCATGTGTTTAATGAATAGTATTTTTAGTCAGTACTTTGACAAATTTGTACTGGTATTTATTGATGATATCCTGATATATTCTAAAACAGAAGAAGAACACAAAGAACACTTAAGAATAGTTTTGCAAACTTTAAGAAAGCAAAAACTGTATGCTAAATTTGATAAGTGTGGCTTTTATCAGAAGAAAATACAGTACCTAGGACAGGTAATATCTGGAGAAGGTATTGCAGTCGATCATGATAAAATAAGGGCTATTATGGAATGGCCGGTACCGAAGGATGTAGTGAACATCCGATCATTCATGGGAATCACCGGATACTATCGCAGATTTATATAAGGGTTTTCCAAAATCGCTTACCCTATCACATCTTTACAAAAGAAAGGGACCAAGTTTAACTGGTCACAGAAGTGTCACGACAGTTTTAATAATTTAAAGGAATTGTTAACAACTGCACCCATTTTAAAGGTAGCAGATCCAGATAAAGACTTTACCGTTTGTGTAGATGCAAGTAAAGAAGGACTAGGTGGTGTCCTAACTCAATAAGGACACGTTATTTGTTATGAGTCCCGGAAACTAAAGGAGCACGAGCGAAACTACGTCACTCATGACTTAGAATTGGCAGCGGTAATACATGCCTTAAAGATGTGGTGACACTACATAATGGGCATAATATTTCTGTTATTGACAGATAATAGCGATGTGAAATATTTGTTTAGTCAGCCAGACCTTAATGCAAGGAAAGCAACATGGCTAGCCTTCTTGAGTGAATTTGATTTTGAGGTAAGACATATCAAGGGGAAGGAAAATAAAGTAGTTGATGCTTTGAGTAGAAGAGTTCATGGGTTGTTTGAAATCAACATTAGTAGAGAAGAAAGCGATCTTGAACAAAGGATAAATACTGCAGGTAATAACGAGGAAAATTACACTAAGATAGTGGCAGAATTACAAAACACTACAAAAGGTTTAGACAAAACATAGACGAGTATTGATAAAAATGGTCTACTACGATTTAAAAACAGAATATACATACCATATTTGACAGAGTTAAAGTTAACAGTTTTGAATGAAGTGCATAAGAAACCATATTCTGGTCATCAAGGATACCATAAAACAATAACAACACTTAGAAAATTATTTTATTGGCCTAATATGAAGGGTGAAACGACAAAATACTTATCTAAGTGTCAAGATTGTCAGTAGGTAAAAGATGAAAACCAACATCCACCCGACCTATTACAACCCCTACCAATACCAGAATGGAAATGGGAGACTATATCACTGGACTTTATTACAGGTTTGCCTAAAACTCAGAAACATAATTATTCTATTATGGTGGTAATCGATAAACTTAGTAAATCTGCACACTTTATTCCTGTAAAGTCTACTTTTAATGCTATTAACATCGCTGAAATATTCATGAAATAAATTTTTAGACTGCATGGTATTCCTAAAATGGAGATTTCTGATAGAGATGTAAAATTTACATCTGCTTTTTGGAAAGAATTGTTTGCAGGGCTAAATAGTAATTTGAATTTCAACATGATTTATCATCCACAAACGGATGGACAGACTGAACGAACAAACCAAATAATAGAAGATATGCTCCACATGTACGTAAGAACAAAACCAAGCAAGTGGGAAGACTACCTACATTTGGTATATTTTTCATATAACAATGGGTACCAAACTTCGTCCAAATTGAGCCCCTTCGAGGTAGTATATGACATAAAGTGTACGACTCCAATTAGTTGGGATACCCCGGTTGAAAGACTCATGGTTGGACCAAATATGCTCCAATAAATGGAGAGTACGGTAAGAAAGGTACAACAAAACTTAAAAGAGGCACATGATAGACATAAGAGTTATGCGGACCAGAAAATAAGACACTTGGAATTTCAAGCGGGAGACCATGTTTACTTAAAATTCAAAGCCCGAAAAATTTCACTGAAGCTAGGGAACTGTGCCAAGTTGGCACCCAAGTTTTGTGGGCCCTTCGAGATACTAGCTCGGATTGGACTCGTAGCATACCAACTTGCACTTCCAACCAATTTAAAAATTCATAATGTATTTCATCTTTCTTTGTTAAAGAATTATGTTCATGACCCTACTCATATGATCGATTGGAAATTGGTGCAGGTGGAACCGAAAGGCGATTTCTAGGCAGAACCTCTGCGCATTCTAGACCGAAGAGAAATAACACTTCGGAACAGAGCCTTTGCTTAGGTAAAGGTGCAATGGAAGCACTTTAGCCCCGAGGAGGCTAGTTGGGAGTTGGAGGGAGATTTGCTGAAATCTCATCCAACCTTGTTCCAAG
This sequence comes from Picea sitchensis, assembly GCA_010110895.2. Taxonomy (NCBI): domain Eukaryota; kingdom Viridiplantae; phylum Streptophyta; class Pinopsida; order Pinales; family Pinaceae; genus Picea; species Picea sitchensis. The sequence goes on from SNQJ01S0037422.1 coordinate 42,490, forward strand.
GATGGAACGAACACTGAGGACAATGTTTTATTGAAGGGGGAAAGGATGTAACATTCCCAAAAATAAATTATTTTTGAATTTGAACTTCTTAGGAAAATCATTCCGGTTTTGGTAAATTCGAAATTGGAATTTTTTTGCCATTTATGGAAATTTCGAATTTCGAATTTGGTTAATTGTAATTAATTATTATGACTGTTGGAAAGAGATCTGATTCAACCCAACTAAATTCTTGACTATGAAACTTGTATGAAACAAAGTATTTTATAATTATTGCTGGAAGACAAATGGAACAACCATGTTGAAATCAACTGACCATGACTCCATGAGTGGGGAGCATGTTGGAACTACCTTAGGGCTGATTGTTACAAGTGGAAAATCAGGAATTTGGCCATGGGTAGTCCCTTAAAATCAGGGATTTGGAAAGCTGTGAAAATTCTCAAGGGAGGGAAAAGACCTAGGCAAAAATAACTTTGGGATAAAATGACATATGTGAGGAGGCAGGACACTGCCTAATATGTTGGGGAAAATTACTGTTTTATTGTTGTTATGAACACTACTTGCTGAGTGTGAGGCGAGAAGAAAACTATTGGACTGGAAGGCATTTTCTGAGGAGGAGTTCTGAGTTATCCCTCATGGATTCATGGTCAGGCTAGGGGGTGAACGTGACAAGTGATTTGGCTGCCCTGTTCTAAGGTTGGGAGGAACATGGTTGTTCCTTTTGTATTTCAGTAAACTGGTTCAAATATGTTTCTTCTACCCTTATCTGGTTATATATCTCTTATTTTGAAATGGAAGACAAAATACATCTATATATTTCTAGTTAAATTATCTCCGGTGCATTTATTTTTAATTAAGAGTCGCTTAGATGTAAATAAATGAAAGAGTAGAACTAGTATAATGTTGTGTGATTGATGGTTGAAAGTTAAATTTCGAATGGATAGGAACAAACATAGGAAAAATAACCCCGCCAGTTAAATGTTATACTTCGATTTTAGAACTACCTCCATATCCAAAATTCGAGTAGAATCAAAACCGGGTGAATACACTGGTATGCTCCTAATTAAAGAATAAAGTCATTCTGAATATAATTTCAGATGATATAAATCCTATGATTGTATTAAGGTGAGAATAGAAAGTTATTATATGTCCATGTCTTACTGTACAAGTATACACAGTGGATTAACACTACCATAATATCGATACATGTCGCAAACGAAGATTCGTAAGAAATGATATGTATGTATTTAATATATATCTAATGCCTATACAGGGGGTGATATTCCAACTCGACTTCGTCGAGCTTATTTTTGAAGGAAATTGTAAGTTAAATTCATAATACATGATCGTAGAATTTTCCATATTGCTGACCCAACCATTGTTACATTATAGTATACGAAAAACAGTCTTATAAATCTTAACAAATTCTGGAAAACGAATTACTAGAAGGGTAAAGACCGCTAAAAACCAGTGATTAGAAATACTAACCCTTTTCATGAAAAATCACCTTTTGCTAAGATTCGAAATATGAAAGATGTATTAACAAGTAATAATGCATACAGGTAGCAACAAAATAGAGAAACGATAGTTTCTATTGACTACAGTAAAGTTTTCTGATTTCAATAATTACAGAGGTAACAAACATAATTCTTGGAAATATATTTTGGAAGTATACAGACTGATATATCCTCTTTAGAAACAATATAGGCAACATAAATAATTAGAATTCCATTTTAACTTGGATTTAAATTCGCTAACCTCGATATTCTAAAAACTAGTTTACAAGAGAAAGAATCCAGTGATAAAACCTTGAAAGTTGGTAATACCAAATCCTTTCAGACCAACATCGAAATATATCCAACATATTTCATTACTGCATTCTCTCCCAACAATGGGACATCGATTTAGAAATTAGGGTTTAATCCCTTAATCAACCGGTACAGGGAATTGGTACAAAACTTTACTTAATAACGATAAGATTGGAACCGAACCATGGTCTCCATATTGTAGAACTTGGAAGCTAAGATTGAGAGTTACGATGCATGGAACCCGAATACCTTTTGCGCGATAGATAGGGACCGTCACTGGTACCTTGCGCGGTCGAAATCTTTGCAAGGAATTACCATTGTAAACATTAGTAAATTATATGGGAGTAAGACTTTCAAACTTAAATTTGAATGATAAATTGATAACACCAACCGTTCCATAGTGGTACTTAAATTAGGATCTGAATTCCTGGTGTCCTCCTGTTGTTGCGTTCTAGTTGAATAGACGATTCCGACCAAGGGGAGGATGATCCATGGAACTCCTGATGGATACCCTTGCAACAACATGGTCCCATCATTAATATAAGCATCAATATATATA
>SNQJ01S0037422.1:44865-64884 GCA_010110895.2 Picea sitchensis
TCCTTTATGAAACGAAATGATAACAATGCTAATTTTTAATCTACACATTGTATAAGGCTTATCTTGTGAACAACTCGAAGGGCACATGGAAACGCTACTCACAGAACCAACTGTATATATTGTAGAGGGTTCTCTAACTCAACGATAAAATAGAGGTAACCTTCTTGCTAAGATTTTACCAAAATTCAAATAATGTATGCCACCCGTAGATAATGACAGTGACAGTAAATAGACATTCACAACTTCAGCAAGAACCACCGACTCAAATTTTATATGCTATAGGGTAGTTTTCTATGAACCATTCATAACCACAGTAGAAACATTTTATTATACCATATAAGAATGCTTTAGTCTTTAAATAAAACATTACATTCGTAAGGACATGTTGAATTCTGAAGAAAAAGAAAAGGAAGAAACATAAGATGTTACACATAGTGTGTACAGTCAAGTCTAGCAAAGCCTCATAAGAAATCAACACTAGACCTCGACTCACGACAACAAAGTAAGTGCGTAAAATATTAACGATACTAGGATATAACGAAACCCTAAGTCAAAAGTTACATAGTAAGGAAAATATGCAGGCACAAATTCTCTGGATTCAGAGTGAGGAGATGGAGTGCCGAGACCTTCAGAAGTATTAAAACAGGAACAAACGAATAATTCAACTTTTAACAGAAGCAAGAACAATCCCGAAGAATTTTCAGTAATATCGATGAAGGGAGGACTTAAATAAAATCTATAACAAGAGAGTTACATAATGAAAATGACTTTCACTGTGACAGACTCCGCTCTTCTACTTAAACACGATAGCCTAAAAAAAAAAACTTACTAGGAAGACAGATAAAGTCATATGTTCCGTCGAGCAACGACCTCCACGATGATAGCCCTCCCACGTTGAGAAAACCCGCCTAACAAGGAAACAACACATAGATCCATCTCGGAGTTCAGGATGACAAGGGGAAAACTTGCCTAACCCTAAGGGTAACTTTGCGTTATGCAGAGTAAATGATGAAGGTACAGAGCTGGTGGATCCATATGCTAGGGCAGAGTTGGCACGATGGGATTAGAGGAGGGGTCAGGTGAAAGGGCCATCAGAATTTGCACGTAACAGGGCCTCCATTAATCACATGAGAAGAACCTTAACTTCTCTCTGACAAGTACATCTCCTACCCTTAAAAACAAAAAATGCGAAATTAATGACAGTCACTTCAGGACGCAACTAGTTGGGGTTAGTTAGGTGCTAACTGCTTTGTCTCAGTTAGCTTACCGTTCAATTGACTTTTTCGGTGAGACAAAGCTTAGTTAAGACTTAGTTGAACATGGTTTTTGGGTGGGATTTTCCTTACCTAAACTTGTATAAGTATAATGACTAAAAGAACTTTAACGAAAAATGAGTTCATGAGGAAAATCCATTTAACGACTCTGACCTTTTCAAATGATGTTACTAACTTATGATATTCCATGTGTATTCTACCAAGGGTATAACTCCTGACGTCATATTCATTTGTGGTAGATGTTTTCTTTTAAGATCAAATGGTATATCCTTGCGCGCAAGCATAAAGAATAATGTGATAAAGGAGAATTTAGGACTACATGTCCTAAATATAGACTACTATATAGATAGATATATATTTAAATATGTGTTGAAGAAAGGTGCTAGAAATTTTAGAGAATTACTCATATAAAGTTTTAAGTTAGTCTGGTATAGGATTTCCACCATGTGGCAGACAAAATATATATCTATGATCAGAAGGAAGATTACCTCCCCTTCACTATGAATCTATTAAACTAAATTTGGAGATTAATGTCCCATATAATTTTTTTTTTTTATGTCAAATTTGAGGTACATTACATTTTTGAAATGAAAGATCTTGGTGAGTTACATTACTGCCTAGGTCTTGAAGTTTGGAGAAATGCAGGCCAAACTTTTGTTTGTCAGAGAAGTACTTAAGAGATTTAAAATGGATCAGTGTAAATCTTCTATTGTTCCTATGCAACGTAATGTGAAACTTTCTTGTGATGATGGTTCGAAGGAAGTGAATGCCACTATGTATAGATAGATGGTGGGTAGTTTGAATTATCTCACCACAACCATACCTGATATTGCATATTCTGTGAGTGTGTTAAGTCAGTTTATGGAGAAACCTCAAGAAATCCATTGGAATGAAACAAAGGTGATACTCAGGTATCTAAAAGGAACACTTGATTATAGTATTAAATATATTGATGCATCTGATGTTGAGTTGACTGGTTACTCAGATTCTGATTGGGCTGGCAATCTGGATGATCAAAGATCAACCACTGGATATGCGTTTGGCATTGGATCCGGGGTTGTTTCATGGAGCAGTAAAAAGCAGCCTACTGTATCTTTGTCTTCGACTGAAGTAGAATATAAAGCCTTGTGTGCAACAACTTGTGAATCTGTTTGGTTGAGATCAAGATGTTGGAGAAGAAAAAAAGGAACCTACAATGATAAAATGTGATAATCAAAGTTCAATCAAGCTGGCAAATAATCATATTTATCATGCAAGGACAAATCATGTTGATGCTCAGTTTCACTTTGTTAGATAAAAGTTGCAGTCAAATGAAATAACTCTTATGTATTGTAATACTTATGAAAATACTGTTGATATTTTCACTAAGCCTCTTGTAAAGATTAAGTTTGCGCTGTTTAGGGAGATGTTAGGTGTATAAGTCAATCACTTCTCCATTAAGGGGGAGACTTGGAAATAATGGAGCACTAGTTAGTTACGTAGTTGAACTCTACTTCTGTTTAATGTAGATCCTACTTTCCTGGTGTTTGTTGTAACCGCCTAAGTAGAGTGGTTTCCTATATTATGATGTAATATCTTCTCATTCAAGAATAGATTGTGAGCGTTGCCTCAGTGGTGTTGGTTTTCTCCTAATTCTAAGTATAATTTCATGGATGTTACGATAATGAATCACTATTCACATTACAAGGATAATTTCATTTCTCTTTTTTAATCGAACATACGTTGTATTATGTTTCATGGCTGCTAAGAAACCAGTGTTCATATGATTGATTTGATGGTTGTTATGATAATGAATCAGTGTGTTCATGTGTAGAAGCGTAATTTATCATTTATTTTGATAATCAACTCCTGGCCTGCTCGACAATTTTTGTTTGTAAATAAAAGTGTTTATTACCTAACATTTAAATGTTGAAAATGAAGGATATTTTCTTGGTAAGAAAAGAGAAGTGGAGTCAAGTGTATGTATGTAATGTTAGTTACATGTATGGTTTTATTCCTCTTACAATGTTTTTTAAACATATTTATATAATTAATTCATTGTAATATTTATAATTTTAAATAATATTTTAATTTAATATTTTGAATAATATTTTCATATTTCTGTTTTAAATGGATTTTTGAATAATATAAAATATTTTTATTTTAGTTCAACTTTTGTTACCTTGAGGCCTTTTTTTTATTGGTTAATTCATTCATCCAAAAAAAAATACTCAAAAAATTCAAGTATGTTAAGAGTTAGTTGGTGAATAGTTTAAGGAAGCTAACTAGGTTTTTTTAGATAGCAAATAAATATTTTTTTTAAATGATGATCAAACCAAATTATCCACTTGGTTGTGAAATAGAATAAGCCCTTATAAAAATAGAGTACATGTATTTAAAATTGATAAAAAAATAATTTTTATCAAGAAAGGAAATCAATTGGTATAAGTGTTAAAATTTTTCTTTTCATTAGATTTTCATGATAATTTTAATTTATTGTGTGTTTATGTTTTTCTATATTTAATAAAAGATAAGGGTTGATATAAGTTAAGGCTTACATTTCATGATAGTTAGGTTAGTTGTGATGACAATATAGAAAATAATAATTTGTTGATAATGGAGAATTATTAGAATTACATGTACAATTTATTAGAATGCAAAAAGATGAAATGTAGAAATCAAATAAGTTTCTTAAATATATAATTTTTATTTTAAAAGTATTTTATAACTTTTAGAAAAAATCATTTCATTTAAAAAAAATATTGGTATGTTACTTTTCCTCTAAAGCATAATGTATATGTTGACTTGTTTAATATTAAAATGACAATTATGTTGGGCTACTTTATTTCAAAATGATAATTTGTATAATAGATTTGAGGTATACATACCCTACCCTCTTCTCGATTTGAACTTATGACCTCTTAAGAGGAAATACATGTTCTTAACCATTAGGCTCACTTAATCATGGTTGAAAATGACGACAAAAATAACGACTTGGGAAAATTGATGTGTTTTTTTTTATGAAATCTCAACCACTATTTATCGTTTTTTTTGAATTTATAAGAGCATGCATTTGTTAAAAATACTTATGCATTATTATTACATATATTCATAAGTTTGCAAAACTTCCATTATGTTTAGCATTAGGACTTATTTTAACAAACTATCATTCAGATGGAAATCTTTAGCACTATAACCCTATCTTCCTCTCCTGCGCATAGTCCTATTAGTCCCATCCTCTTTGTGAAAAACCACCTAATGTCATCTAGAATACCACTTGGAGGTCAAACACCCCATAGAGAGGGAACATGTTGTGGTTGGATGCCTTGTTTATAGTGCTTGAGGCCTGTAAGGTTCATTTTCCTATTTAAGGTGCTTGTTTTATTTTTAAACCATGGTCTAGGCATCGAGGCCCATCACTAATGCCCAAAACCAATTAATGGTATCCATATCCCATATTCCACATAGAAGAATCATGTGTTGGTACAAGGACTGATTCAATACTCTTTAGTTCAAGAAGATTTAACAATATCCCAAGGCACTTGTTTTCCTCCATCAACCATGTCCATGGATCTATACAATCATCCTTAGTTCAAAAGATCTAATCACATTCATATCCAATATTGATGCAAAATAACCCCAAAAGAGGGTATATGTCGTAGTTTGCAGGTGTTGTTCATGGAAATTGAGCTTGAGAAGTGACTTCTAGGCCTAAGGACCAAGCATTTTCCTCGCTTAACCATAGTGCTAGAGCTATAGGAGATATTCTTTAGGGATTAATATCCTTGTTTTTATCCTTGACCATGTTTATACATTGAAGACCATTTCTAGTATAAAAAACCTACTCGTTGCACTCGTATCCCACTTGGATGATGAATAACTCGAACCATGGCCTGGAGAATGATTCATGGTGTGGGACCAAGACACATTATTGATTATGACATGTGTTGTGGTTTAATAATGGTGTTTATATCCCTCTAATACACTATGGATACTATACAAGGGTCAATTGAGGATGTGTTCAACACTATAGTGATAAAAGCTTTGTGTCTAGAAGGTGTTGTCCATGGAAATTCATCCCATCAAGCATCGTTTAGGGGAAAATACTAATTATTCTCCTCCAATGATCTTGGATAGACCTATAGAAACATTCATGGTGCACAACTAATGTAGTGATGGTACCCATAACATCCTTGAAGGTTACTTTTAACCAACAGAGGTTATATGCAGAGGTTCAAGGAATCATCCATGGTTATTGAGCCCAAGAATAAAGGTTTAGGGATAAAGGATATTGTTTCCCTTTGTTGAATATGGTCATCGATCCAAGACCCATCCATGATGCTCAAGACCTGATAATGATTCACATATTCATTTCAAATGTCAAGGAATCCCTTGAGAGGGATCATGTTATGGTTTCTACGTGCTGCTCACAATGCTTCAGCTTGATAAGGTTTAATAGGTATTAAGGCCATTGTGCCCCCCTTGACCATGTATGTCTCAACTCACATTTCTAGTAGAAAAAACCTACTCATTGTTCCTTTTTCACACTCAGAGGCCAAATATCCCGTATAAAGTTCCCATGTCTTGGTTCAAGTACTTATTCGAGGATATCAATCTTACAAAGATTTAGTAAGATCCTAATTCATTATTTTTCTATCTTTGATGATGGTCAAGGCCATATGAACCATCCATGTTTCTTTGTGATTATATGAAGCATGTTCATGGTGCTTGAACTTAAGAAGTTATGTTTAGGTCCATAAGATTATGTTTCCCTCTCCCAACTAATGTCAAGGGCCTAAGGATTTTGTGTCCTTACCATGATTATGGTCAAGACCTCAAGACCCATCCATGATGCAAGAAAAATCACTAAGTCTAGGGTTTTCTCATGATGCTCGATCTTGAGAAGGTTTAATTATGTGTTAAGGAACTTTTTTACCCCCTTGACCATATGTCATGGTTTAGACATGATTTTAGTATACAAAACCTACCCACGACACTTGTGTTTTTCATCCGTCAAAAGATAGGGTATATTCCTGGTATTTTTTGAATGGCCTCCCATAAGTCTGGCTAAGCTTATGTTAGAACGTTTTATAAGTAAGATAGTAACTCTTGTTCAATATCCTTATGATTAGTGATTTTGTGTCTTGATTAATCATTTAAATAAGGATGAAATTGTGGTGATGATGTTGGATGGTGGATTGATGAAATAATCTAGTATTTTTCTGCCCTTCCTTGAGCCACTTTACCCCAGAATTTGTTTTCCACAATATTTCCTCTTGCTTGTATCTTCCTCCAAGATGGGTATGAAGTAATGTTTATTTTTTTGCCAAGTTTTTTGAGCGGCCTTCCAATATCATGGTTTGTTGTAACTATTTCATTTTCTCCTCCAATTCTACTTTTTCTTTAAAAATATCGTCGAATTCCTCCTTGTTCCATTTTTTGAGTTTCATTTTAATGTGCTGAACAATATTTGTTGGAAACGATACAAGGGGGTGCCACAATTAACTTATGCCTCTTTCCACCAGAATGTAATATTATCGAGAAAGGTTGGGTTCCCAATCCAAAAGGCTTCAAAACAAAAGGGTATGTTTTTGGGGCTTCCCTTCATATCGAAATCAAGACATATCGGCCAATGGTTAGACCCCACAAAAGGTAGAGTGGATCCTTCCAGGGGGAGGCCTGTCAACATTAAAGATTCATATATTGATCCTATTGAGAATGAAATGAGATACAAATGAATTTTTTTTAGAGAACACATAAATACAATGAAAACGTATATTCTATTAATGAATGGAATACACAATACTATAAAATGCAAAGCACACAAACTAGCAAGAATGGAGGTATCTTATCCTTGAAGAGAGAGATGTGTGTCAGATATGATCATTCACAATAAAAATAATTACAAAGAGGCCAAAATTTCCTATTAACATAAATCATCAATGATAAAACCCTAAACATCCAAAACCGTAACCCTAGAAGATGGAATGCCAAAATATTTGTGAGCCCTGATGTGGATAATTGATACATCAACTTCTCATGGGTGTAAATTTTGCATATGATCTCTATTTGGGGTGCTCGATATCCTATCAGAAAGGTCTAACCAATAATTACACATTATAAATGGAACAATACATGCCTTTGACTATCTATTGGGCACTTTCACGCCAAAAAATCATCATTTAGGGCCTCAAAATGACCCTAAAATTTTGGGACCCAAAACATTGTAGAAAAACTACCAAGATGCAGAACCATTTAGAATTAGTGGAAGAGGTGGGAGGCCACCAATATTCACTTGGATAAGTTCTCATCCCTTAGGAATAAATTCTCTCCATTGCATCAAGTTCCTCAATGAAATGGGGAAATTTCTACTGAATCTGACTCTTGGTGAGCCACTTTCCCTGGTGAAGAAGATTCCCTACTTTGAAAACCCAATAGATTTGGATGCTCATGGACCACTTCTAATGGAAGTAATTCTGTAAATTTCCTTTTGTTTGCATGAATTCTAGAGGCTTGTGATCAGGATGATCATTTCCTTTCCTAAAATGTAATGCTTCCACTGTCAACATGCCTACATAATTGAGTACATATATTTTTCATAGGTGGGGTATTTGTGAACAACATAAGATAGTTTTTCACTATGATAGATTCCTGGATGCCAATGCTGAGTGAGGAATGCACCAATAGAATAATATGAAGCATTTGTCTCGATATCAAATTGATATTTTAGGTATGGTAGAATAAGGATTGGTGTTGAGTAGAGGCATAATTTCAAATCCTCGAATTCTTTCTGTTGTGATGCATCCCAAACAAAATTGGACTTGGATCCACCCTTGGTCACCTGGATTAGGGCCCGAGGGATATGAGAGAACACCAACACAAACAAGTGATAGAAGTTGGTGAGTCCCAAGAAGTTGCGGTGCTCATTCAATGTCTTTGGGTTTGACCAATCACAAATGACTTGAATATTGGCAGGATTTACATGCACACCCTTCTCATCCACAGTGTATCCAAAATATTGAATTCTTTGCATGCCAAAGGAACAATTCTCCAATTTGACATATAACTTTTGCTGTCGCAGGGTGCCCAAGACTTGTTGAATGTGCTTCAAATGTTCCTCCCAAGTTTTTCTAAAGATGAGGATGTCATCCAAATATACGATCATAAAGGAGTTTGTGAATGGATGTAATATATCATACATAATTTGCATGAATGTGGTTGGGGCATTAGTTAAGCCGAAAGACATTACCAACCACTCGAAGATACCTTATTTATACTTGAATTCTATCTTCCATACATCATTTTTCTTAGTTGGCACTTAGTGCTACCCTGACTTCAGATCAATCTTATTGAAACATTTGGTTCCCCTAAGATGATATAGAAGTTCATCAATCTGGGGGATTGGGTACCAGTTATTGAATGTGATCTTGTTCAGGGATCTGTAATAATAAAAATTCACCATGTCCTATCCTTCTCCTATACTAGAATAATTGATATCTCACAAGTTGAGTAGATTGGTCTAATATCACCCTTCAAAATTAACTCTTAGATATGTGTTTGATTTCTTCATTCTCTAGAGAAAAGAGACTATATATATGGCTAGTAGGCAGAGGAGCACCGGGTTCCAAATCAATTGAGTTCTTTACCTGGCAGTGTAAGGCCACCCCAGTAAGTGAGGAAAATATGTATTTGTGTTCTTATACTATCTTGTACTCCACCTTATTCTATTGTGTAGAGAGAAATCATGCAAAGGTTTTGGTTGTTGTAGTGATATTCCATTCACCTTTCGATTAGACCCTAAAAAGGACAAATATCATGATCTGAGAGATCACCTTTCTTCATTGCTTCATGGAGACCAAAGAGACCACATTAGTTGGGAGTGCCTCTAGTACCTTGTATATTTGACCTCCCAAAGTAATAATGACACTATGGGGCCTATATTTTTAAATATCATGACACTTCCACATATATGGTTGTTCTAGAATAACATCACAAAATTCAAGTGGGGAAACATCACACAATACCTCATCTTGGAAGGTATTTATGACATAGTGTAGGAGGCATTGCTAGCCGATGCAAATGTCTCTTCCTTGGATGACTCAACAAATGGTGTATGGATGAGGGTGAAACATCATTGTTAGGTTCAACCTCTTGATGAACTCTACCAAAATTAGGTTCTTCTGGATACCATTGTCAACAATGAAATGGATTGGGGTCCATCCACATCTGTGAGTGGAAGAGGCACTCCCCTCCTTTAGGATTCTCTAGTTCCTCTAGCTATAACTTTTTGGTAGTGATGGTGACACTGGGTTCGACATCAATGATTGGTTTTCCCCTATCTGGTTCTGAATTAGAGTCCAAGCCAACATCCAACTCTGAGGCTCTCATCTCATCCAACAATAAATATTTGGAGCGACATTCACTAGTGTTGTGCCAAGGGATTTTGTGGAACTCACACCACTTTCCAGTGTCCTTCTTTGACTTCTCGTTACCCTTCTTTAGTTGTGGATTAGACCATTTTTCTTGGGGCTAGCCATCCTTGCTCTGTCCCTTTTTCACATAGTTAGGGCCACCTTTGTCATGCTTATGTTGTGATGGATTTGTAGAAATTAAATCCCTCTTATTCTTTTGCTCGATCTTGACAACATATTGGTAAGTCCGAGTGAGCAATTTTCTAGGAAATCCATATATGTTTGGATGTACCTATGTAGGCAACTGTGGTACTTCAAAACTAGGTGTCACTCAGAGTCTTTAATAGCCATATTTTTGCTCAAGATATGGAAGATTTTTGTGTACTCCGACACAATCTTGTCTCTCTCTTGATGTAGAGTTTTCCATCTTATGTATTGGTCTTCATAGTTTCCAACAAGGTAGTATTTCTCCTTGAGGGCATCAAAAAAATACTCCTAATTGGGTTCTGGCCCCCAAAATGCATTTTCATCTTTGAAATGTTTCTCACAGTAAGTTTCCAACCAATTTATGACACGGGGAAGGTCTTAAAGGAGCACGAAGGTGATTTTTTCATTGTTGGATTTTTTTTGGATAGAGAAATAACCCTTAAGTAAACTTAACCTTTTTTCCCAAAGTGTCGATGCCTATATGTCCTTCAAATAAAGGAATATCAAAGTTAACTTGTACCTTGAAAGGCGTAAAACCTCTAAAGTGACTAATGGTTGAAGGTACCTCCGTTGTTTTTGACAGTCGTCGAAGGATCCAGGCAGAATTTTCCATCACCTCGTTCCTCTGTTGCACGAGGGATTCCTCAAGAAAAATATTGTTAGGCTCTCCTATTTCATCATCTCTCTTTTCTTATGCTACGAGATGTTTCTTGGGCTAGAGAGAGCGGTCATACCCAAATGAAACTATCTCAAGACCCAAATCTCTATATCCTGGCCTTGTCGAGGACATGCACTGAGAAATAACAAGGAGCATATTGCTCTGATACCACTAATCTGGACTGTATTGAGAAATAAATGAGAAACAAATGAAAATGTAGTAGATAACATAGAAATACAGTGAAAACCCATATTCTATTAATGGATGGAATACAAAAGACTATAAAATGAAAAGTACACAAACTAGCTAGAATGGTGGTAGCTTATCCGTGAAGAGAGAGATGTTTCATCTACACTCATTCGCAAGAAAACTGATTACAAGAGGATGAAAATGAATTTTAACATAAATAATCAATGAGAAAACCCTAATCATCCAAAACCCTAACCCCATAAGATGGAACACCAAAAGATTTGTGGGCCTTGATGTGGTTAGTTGATATGTCAACTTCTCGGGGGCATTAATTTTGCATATGATCTTTGTTTGGGGTGCTTGATAGCCTGCAAGAAATATCTAGCCGATATGTACACATTTTGAATGACCCAATACATGCCTTCGACTATCTATTGGACACAAGTTTAGAATAACATTTGGTCTCTTGCAACATTATTATAGAGGGTTTCTCTTTAATGATTTTGCTTTTGAGAAACCTGTGTTTTCTCTTACTATTCATGCCTCTAATGTTCCATGAGATGAGATTCATCATTATGGGGTAGGATTAGGTTTGTACCTATATGTCATCAAGGATATTCTCCCTAAGTTGACCAACATTTCCCTTGGATCTTGCAACAAAATTTTATTACTTCTCCCACCTGTCTTTTTCTCCTCTTTGGGATTTTTAGGTGTATCTTTAAGAGCATGGGTTTCAATTCTTAAAGAGGATGAGAACAAAATATTACCTTTTTTGGTCTAGGTATGCTTCACCTTGTTCTTGAGGAGGGATTTCTGCATAAGTTGGAGTCATTTATCGGAGATAGAATTTGGATCCTTTTGTTCCCAAGTCGCTACTAGATCCTTCAGTTCTGAATATTCAATATCCATGTCGTCTCCATCTTCCGAGTCCATTGTATCATCACTATCTAGCATTGGAATTTCATGAACTTCTATGTGAGGAAGAGAGGTGGTCTCATTCACTTTTCTTCTTTTGAGTTTCTCTTCAGATTCAAAGATGGGAAGTTTGGGGGAGGAAGAAGGTTGTTACTTTGGATCTAAATTAGGGGGTAATGATCCTACTAACCAATATTTGAGAGGGTCTTGAATTTTTTCTGAATTTTGGTTCCTAGCGAAAGGGGAGGAGCCTGGGATTTCTTGAGGTGTTTGTACTTTGAGGAAACCTTCTCAAATCTACTGGGGTATTTTTCAACCATGGGATTTGACAAAGGAGGGGATGATTGAAATGAAAATCATGGAAGAGATGGTTGATCTCATGACATTTGTGGCAGTGAAAGGTAATGTGTTCATAGTCTATAATTTGGTTCCAAATTGATTCCTAATAGCTCAAACAAATGGAGGTGGGTAGATATTGAGAAAAATTCATACCTAGACGCAAACTATTGCATTAGAAGTATAATTTCCTTATTTAGTTACCTCTAAAATTTTAACAATTTAGAGCCAAGGGCATTGCCAATTCCTTCTAAGATTTCTGGATCCCATAAATCATGTGGTAGGGATTAAAGGAAGATCCAAACTAGAGTTGCAATGAAGTATTCTAGATTTGGGATGAACCTTTCCCAATTGAGTTGAAAAAAATGGACCATTCTTAAAATCCTGGTTTCCATCCTCTAGATTGTGAAAAATAATCATGGAGAATCCTTTTGAACCCAACTTCAAGTCTATTTTCCCTTTGTACTTCCATCTCGTTTTGATCGACTAGTTTTAAATTTTTTTCATGGGGCAAATGCCCATAAATATGCTAGTCAAGGCATGATGCTGCATGGATTGAATGTATTTGTCTACCCAAGGGGTAGTGACTTCATACGCGGGATGTTTGACTGCTTTTAGAATTCATCCATCAAGTCTCCAAGGGGATCTCTTGATTTGATGGTTTTCCTCCTAGTTTCGAGTCTCCAAGATGGCTTAGTTTGGAAGATTCAGGATTATAAGAATTGGTGGGATCCTTTCCTCCAAAATTTGTAGAATATTTACGACGAGGCTTGAAGCCATCCCCTGAAACAATATTGCGATAGGAGGGGGGAGTATCACCCTCCTCCAATGGATGACATCGCTTCCTACAACAAAACCCTAATGATACAAAGGAAAAAACCATAAACATACATGAAAATCATACAAGTATATTATCAAGATTGTAGTAACATTACTTTATCAAAATATTCCATTATAATATTAATTTAAAATATAGTATTCCATTATAATATTATTTTTAAGTTAAAAAATATGTATATTTATTTCTTAATCAATAATTTTTATGATGTTAATAATAAAAAAAATCATAAAATCGATCATCTACATAAACATTCCATTCTATTAAATTTTATAACAATTTGGCATGTATACTATGATATATATAAATTAATTATAATTTTTGTTTTCTAAAATTTCATATTTACATTATAATGAAAATTAAAATATTATAACAAACTTTTAATTCATATTTTTAATATTTTTTTCTATTTTACAAATATTATAGAAGATTTAAAATTTATAAAATTAAAATATTATAACAAACTTTCAACTCATATTTTTAATAACTTTTTCTATTTTACAAATATTTTAAATTTTTTAAAAATTAATAAAGTAAAATGTACAAAATTCAACGTGTCGTGTTTACAATATAGTGTAAAAATTAAAATATTATAACAAACTTTTAACTCACATTTTTAATAATTTTTCTATTTTACAAATATTTTAGAAGATTTAAAAATTATAATATTTCGAAACTTCCAATTCATATTTTTAATAACTTTTTCTATTTTACAAATATTTTTAGAAGATTTAAAAATTAAAAAAAATTTAAAATTTAAAAATTATAAAAATTTAAAATTTAAAAATTATAAAATTAATAAAATACATTTAACTTTTTTCTTAAATCCTTAAATAAAAATTAAAATATTATAACAAACTTTCAATTCATACTTTTAACAACTTTTTCTATTTTACAAATATTTTAAAATTATAAAATTAAAATATTATAACAAACTTTTAACTAGAATTTTTAATAACTTTTTCTATTTTATTAATATTTTAGAAGATTTAAATATTAGAAAATTAATAAAATAAATTTAACTTTTTAAAAATTAAAATATTATAACAAACTTTCAACTCATACTTTTAATAACTTTTTTTATTTTACAAATATTTTAAAAGATTTAAAAATTATAAAAATAATAAAATGAAATGTACAAAATTCAATTTTTTTTTCTTAAATACTTGAGAATTTAATGTGAAAATATGAGATATATTTGTTTGAGTAGTATATGTTTATTGTTAATAATATTAATAAAAGTAGTGGAGGCATTATCTTTGATTTTTAAGGAAATGAATTGAAAAAATCTCATTTACACGGGGATAAAATAAATAATCAAGTTGAGGCAAGGGTTTTATATATGAGATTAAAATTAATTGAGGATGATTAATATAAGGAAATTATTGTGATAAGGAACTCTAAACTTATTAGTAAGGAAACATTTTGGGTAAGCTTACAATAATTTCACTATAAATATATTGAGATTATTGAAAGAAATAAAATCTTCAAGAAGGTGGAATATCATCATGTTTTTAAAAACCTTGAATCAAAAAGAAGATATAATAGCCCCAAAAAACTTGTGGTGTAGAACAAGGCATGCTAAGGAAGAACCAAGTTCTAGAAACAAAAATCCTATCATAAGTATAAGTTTAGTAACTCAATATTGAATAGGAGGACCAACTTCTTAAATAGTGTTTCTAATAGAATTGATGAGTTTTCAAAATATAACCCATATGACCCAATATCTATGTGGAATTAAATGCACATAATGATGGTGTTTTGGTACAATAACTTAGCCAATGCCATGTGAATTCTAAAAATCAAACTCTTTTAAACTAGTTTCTCTATGTTGTTTTGAGTTTTATTATTGCTAGGAGATTATGTTAGAATTTATATTTGTAAAGTTTTTGAAAAAAATACTAATATAATTAAGGAAATTGTATGTAGGATGGTTTAAAATCTATACATATAATTATAGTATATAATTATAGTATAGTTAAGGAAATTCTCTAGAGAAAAGTTGTAAGCTTAAATCAATAATTTTTGAAAAATAGATGTATTAGACTGTTTAATTCAAGTGAAACATTATTGTTTTTATTTAAAAAATATTAATTATTTTATTCAAAATTTTAAGAATAAAAACCATATTAATTAAGCTTTTTCCTTAAATAAATTATAGTAAGTTAGTTATCTATTTAATTAATTTCATTTAAAAATTATATAAATATTTATTTTATAAAAATATTATATTTAAAACTTATGTTGCACAACTTGCTTCTATTGCAACAGCTACAATATCAAAATTACTAATTTAAGTTATACTAATAATTATATGAATATATTAAACACAATATTGAAACTTTAATATTCTTATATAAAATTAAAATTTACATATATAAACTTCAAACATCTTTGTAAATTTGAAGCATTATTATTGTTATGATTGGAGAAATATAAAAAGTCAATGATATGGTTGGTTGATAGCAACAATAGATGGAGCCATGGATAGGGTATTAATTTATTCAACTTTCCTGTTTACTGTGAGCTTGAAAGAAAACATATATGCATTAAAAGTTTTTCATATCCACAACTATAAAGTAAGTATTATTAAGTTTTTTTAATTAAATAATTTTTAAAATAATATTTAGTGTAATTTAGCTTTTGTTTTATAGTGATATTTGAAATAAATATAATGAAAGCATTTGTAATAAATTATGTATTTGTAATAATGAAATGAAACTATTTACATTTTAATTTAATACACTTTTAATTTAAAGTTCTATGTTTAGGAAATTGGTTCTTCAACTTCTATTTTCTCCATGTTGAAACTCCTAAAAAGCTCCCAATTTCCAAAAGAATTCCAAACCAATTGGAGACTTTTCCTACAACTCCTTAAATTTAAGGAAAACTTTTAAGAGATGTTGAAAATGTTAGGAGAGATTCCTATACAACTATGCTTATGCTTAAAACAATTATTATGTAATTAATTATAAATAATTTTAAGAATAAAAACCATATTATTATATTGATTATCTTGAATTATAAACAGCTAATTATCTTTTTAATTGATTTCATTTAAAATTTATATAAATATTTATTTAATAAAAATAAAATACTTATTAATTTTTTTTTATGTATTTATGTAATTGATTATGACATACTTAGAGGTATTGTATACATTATATAAAGTTATCTATTTAAATATATTTAAATATTTTTATGTGAGTAATTAGAAAACTATAAAAAATATTATTATATACACATTTTATTTTTTTAAATTTATAACAATTTGATTTCCTTTCTCTGATATGATAAAAAAGATTACAATTTCATTTGATAAAAAAAAATTATACTCAAAATAAAAAAAATTAAAATATTATAACAAACCTTCTATTTGTATTTTTAATAACGTTTTTTTACTTTACAAATATTTTAAAAAATAAAATTGTAAAATTAATAAAATGAAATATGGTAAATTCAATGTTTTTGTTTTTCAAAAATATTTGGTATTAGGGATTTGAAGTTAAAATATAACATATATGTATTTCAGTAAATGTTAATAATATTAATAAATATTAATTATTTTAGATGAGAGTTTCAAAACTAAATATTAATAATATTGATTATTTTATATGAGAATTTCAAAACTAAAAATTCATGTTATAATGTTTTTTGTTTTTATATTATTTTATTTTATTTTATTTTGATTAAATTATATTTATTAATTATTTTATATGAAAATTTCAAAATTAAATATTAATAATAATATTAATAAATATTAATTATTTTATATGAGAATTTTAAAAGTAAATATTAATAATATTAATAAATATTAATTATTTTATATGAGAATTTCAAAATTAAAGATTCATGTTATGATGTTTTTTGTTTTTATTTTATTTTATTTTGATTAAATTATATTTAGTATTGATTATTTATTTAATTTATTATATTTAGATTTGTATAAATATTTATGAGAATTTTTATGTAAATAAAAATCAGAATATTTTTTTTACTAGGAAGGGAAACTTACCAATACTTCTCTACATTTTGTGGATGATAAAGATGTAAACCTAACCTCAAGGACACAAAGTTTAAACTAGTAACTTCCTGTCTCATCAATTGTGCTATCCCATAAAACTTAAATAAAATTCATAATATTTAGAAGTGTATGTTACACTAAAATTAACTATATATATTCTATACATTATCCATTGAAGAAGTTGGGTAGAGGATGGATTATAGATTCCGCCAAAAATGCCCAGAATTTACAAATACTTGAATATACAACACAAGTTAAAACATTAACAGCTGCTTTCACCAATTACCGGAACCACCTGCCACCTTTAACTAGCCTCACTTCCGGAAGCTCCATCTCCTCTCTGGTTGAAACGACGATGCTTGAAACAGTGGATAAAACCGTGTTGGTAATTGTAAATTTCGATTATGACCCATATTTCGTATAAAAAGCTCTACAAGAACTTCACAGCTAATATATTTTAAATCTTTAACCGCTTTCAACGGATAGTTTGTCCATAACGTTAAGCGTGAAACTACTGCCTTTGCTCTTTACCGCTACCCCTATTGCTGCTGGTAGTTGCTTTGCTTCCACTTATCACTTTGGATCATAACGTTAAGCTGAGAATTATATTTTAAATCTTTAACAGCTTTCAACGGATAGTTTGTCCATAACGAAAAGCTGCTTTCAACGGATAGTTTGTCCATAACGTAAAGCTGAGAATTATATTTTAAATATTTAACCGCTTTCAACGGATAGTTTGTCCATAACGTAAAGCTGAGAATTAGAGAGAGGCAATGTGCACACAATAACGTTATACTCTTCGCTGCAGACATTCGTACACAGTTCGATATGTGATTGTTCTTTGGAGTCTGGGTGGCAAAACTCGGCTGTATCATGGGAACCTGTTTCTCCCGTCCAATCAGTACTGGCAAAGATGATGTTGCTGATTCGCTAGGTTTGTCCTTGCTCCGCAGACCTGCATTCCTATCTCGTTCAAATTCCAGAGCAGCAAACGTCAGCAAGGAACATTTTGTACGCATGCAGCACGATAGTTCATGTTATTGGGTGTACGCAAGGTTTTCAGACCAACATAAATTTCTGCCCCCATGCTTCTACGCTCTTGACATAAAAGAGAAAAAATATGTGCTCCTGCCCAATCATGCTATGAACACCTACTCAGACAATGCGAGTTCTGTCCTGGATTATAATCTATATCTTATAGGTGGTAGAAACAGCCCATTTGTCTCTAGCTGTGTTCACTTGTTTGATCCAGTCTTGAATGACTGGTCTCATACGAATAACTCCGCGGTGCCCAGGCAAGCGGCCCTTGCGGTCTCTGTCGATGGAAGAGTCTATGTGTTTGGAGGGTGCGATAAACAAATCTGTGAATGGGGTGAAGTGTACGAGCCGTATACTAAGACATGGACGTCAATCCCCCGCTCTCAAGTCCTAATCGAAGCTCTTGACAAAGGTCTTTCCCCACTACGGGCATCTGCTGTTTTGGGAAATAAAATAATTCTACGAGGATATCATACCGGAATTGCATTTGACGTGATGTCAAATTCTTGGACGGCCGTTTCAGAGAATTTGATCAAAAGTTGGTCGAATTGCATTAGGGCAGCTGTGGTGCAAAACATGTTAATTACTTGTCACTGTGAGTTTGACCCACGTGGAACATATCAACTAACGATCCGGGCCTATGATCCGGATGAGGATGCTTGGTTTATGTTAGAAGGGATTGACGAGAGTTTTCACGAAAATGCATATAGGTCACAGTTCATGTCCGTAAATGGGAAGTTGGTCATATATCATATGTGGGAGGAAAATGATTTAAGATATTCAATCATTGAGATTAAAAGACTCCGGACGACTGTTAGGGTTAATCTTCGGCGGCAATCTCGGACGATTGTTAGAGGCAATCTTCTGTGGCAATCTCGGTTTCCCATGGCAATGATAATTGAGCAAGGTAACATTTCTATGCTTCGAATGGATTGTCACCCCACTAAATTTATTTTCGCAATTATTAACCCTTTATCTTTCCAGACCTGAACATTGATCGTGGGCGTCTTCATAAAAGTGTGTACAAACAAAGCTTGCTTGAAGCATTCAGAGCGGATGGTTTGTAAAGGTAGAAATTCAACAGCCGGCTTTCTTCTTTGTGGAAAAGTTTTCCAGATTTATTTCGTAGTCGTGACGAATCGAAGGAAGTATTGTAGCTTCATGGCTGTTCATGTGAGCGGGTAATTTCACGCCCTTTTCAGAGTGTGGATGGTTGGGATCTTCACATAATACTCATTGCTCAAGGGTCTGTTAATATTTAATTCTATTTTAAATTCTATAGGCAAGATACATAATCCTTCCTGGCTTTATTTACACATAAAATCCTTTCTTTCTGTTGCGAGTTTTCACATTGGATTCAGTTAATTACGAACACCGGATGATTTTCTTTAAGTTATGGAAATAACTTTTGAATTTTAACGTTTGATTTCAGTAAATTACAAACGCCGAATAATTTAACTTTTGAATTTTAACGTTTGATTTCAGTAAATTACAAACGCCGAATAATTTTCATGGTGTTATGGAAATGATTTTCATATCTTTCAAACATATTGCTACTGGTTATGCCAATTTTTAAAGTTCTTATCCTGTAATTATATTTAAATTCTCCGATATGGTTTTAGTTTGTAAAGGCCGTCTGTACAAACGCGTATGACGGTAGCATACGAGTTTGTAAATTCTCCGATGTATACATTAGGTAGCATTTAAATATTGACAGTGAGGAATATAAATAGAAAGCTAGCTATAACGCGTATGTTTGCCTCGAAACCAATGAAAATTTGAGGTTTGAATTGTAAGTTTTTGTTGTGTAATGTATGCCACATGTGGTTTTGTGCATAGTATGATTCGAATATGAGGAATGGTTTAATTTATATTCTGTAAAATAATCTTCAAGCAAAATAAACAACACATTGCCTCATTATTATTCTGCTAGAGTAGCATTATTATATATTTATTTGAACAAAAAATTATGTACTTGAAGGGTGTTTGAAGTTGATTGAATGTGAAAACAGAAAATGAAATTTTATTATATTTTTATTTTTAATGTGCAAAATTACTATATCAAAAGGAAAAGCCTTTATCATATAGTTTATAAGATTCTAAAATTCAAGTAAGGAATTTTTATAATTATATTTTAAGTAGCTTGGTGG